>JAVYIG010012455.1:0-53527 GCA_035222895.1 Strongylocentrotus droebachiensis | reverse complement strand
TACTTATAAATTGTATTGTTTGGAAGAAAATAAGTGTTCATTTGAATTGAACTGAATTGAAAAACCTCAATATTCTCAACAGAGCTACTAAAGTTTGATACCGATACAGATAAAGATGAGTGCTGGTTATTTAAATCTTACTGAATGATATGTAAAAGAGGAACTGTCCAGAAGCGATTGAAAACTGTCTTTAAATTTATCGGGAAAAGTTGATTATGCAGTATGCAGGAGTTGTTTAGGCTGAATTATGTAGGCTTATTGTGAGATTTCGGAATCATTAAAATGATAACACACTGATATCAATCGTGATGCAAATCACACACAGTGAAAACCGATGCACATAGATATATGATTCTAACAATGTTTCAGACTTATTTTGGCTACTTTGTTGGTCCAAAACAACCCATTCACTTTGTCTTTACAATGAAAAGAAAAACAATTTCGACAGTTTTCCCCAAAATGCAGTATCGGAAACAAAACTATGGTTAAAAGCCTAAATCATGAAGTTTTGTATATAAGAGAGGAAGTGGTGAAATATTTTTTAAGGCAAATTTTGCATTGAAATAAGTTTAACCTCGTAGGATTTTATACGTTAAAAAATTAAGAGAAATTTGACAATGAAAAGGAAAGAGAATGAGAGAAATGAAAGGAGATAAAGGAAGAATAGTGGAGAACGAAGGAGTGACATATAAGTGTAATTATCGTCGTGTACCCTTCAAAAACAAAGTGATAAAAGCATAATAAATGTGTTGCTCTATTACTTAGGTTTCTACTAAAGTGGATCTCCGACCAACACAATATATCCACAATTAAAACTTAAAAAGTCGCCCTCTATGATACAAAATATGATGAATACCGCCGAAAAGTTCAAAGGTGCTTTAACGCTGCGTGCGCTCTCTGTGGGAAAACCCACTTCTATTTATAACATGCACAAAATGCATTATTTTCACAGACGATCTACGAAGTGCGAGTTTAGTATTGTAATCACATTTGTATTGATGTATACACTTGAATAGAGACTTAGTAGTTTTGATCAACGTTATCCGCACTTCTTTCGACACAATTGTAATCAACGTGAGAAATTAATATAGAACTACATGTATTTATAGGACTCCCTTGTTACAGAGGTATTGGTACAATCAAAGAGATATAATTATGTCTTTGGTACAATCTACTACTTTTTTACGTCACTGCTTATAGTTTGCGCTTGCATGAACTGACTACTGGCTTTAAGTACACATTAGCTGATCACACTGTATTGGACATTGGATATATGCATAGAATGAGCTCGTTTTTGTAATAAGCCAAACATCCGACATTTGTACCAATGGCTGAGAAGACCGAGGAAGAGAAAGTTCCAAGCTCTTCAGAGGACCTGACGTGTCCCCTATGTCTTGATATCTTCGACGAGGCAACCATCCTGACTTCATGCGGACACACCTTCTGTCGGAAATGTCTCAAGTCCTATGACCTTTCCCACCAGGATCTCGATCACATGCTCTGTCCTCTCTGCAGGAAGATCACCAAGTTGTCCGCGAACCGTGTCGATGATTTCCTCACCAATGTGACTGTCAATGGACTTGTAGACAATTACCACGCCAAGTGTGGAGGGATGAACGCTGTCCTTGAGATGCGTCCAAAATGCACTGCTTGCAGGTTTCAGCAAGATGCCGTATCATTCTGCTGTACATGTAATATGTACATTTGTGATAGGTGTTTGGATTGTCATCAAGATCTTACAGTCTTTGACGGTCACGAGATTGTATCCATACAGGATATCAACAACGGGAAGGTCAATATTGGTCATCTATCTGAGAAGTGCTGCATCCACAACAAGAGAACAAGATATGTTTTGTGAGGATTGTAAGGTCCATGTCTGTTTCAAGTGCGTGATCGTCGGCATCAAAATCACAAGATCAAGAATCAGGCTGACTTCGAGCAGCATTTACGGCTCAAGGTAAGTGGGTTTATTTGACACAAAATAAATTCGTTTGGCTAAGGCTTGACAAGTTTTACTCAACAATTTATTTAATCATTTATTTCTCAATTCACAATAAATATAGCAATGTAAATGTGAGTAAACAAACATTAAAGGAATGTCAATTATAAATGCACAATCTCAATGGAGATCCTCTGAGTGTATCAGTTGGCTGCCGGAGAAGAGGAAAGCAAACTTTATCACTGTAACCGTAATGGTCCCTCTTCTCGACCAACCGGTGCACTCAGAAGACCTGTAAAATAAAGCATGACAGGAATAAAAGGTATAACATTTCATAAATAAAACAAGTAACAAAAAACAAAGCACAAGGAAAGAATCAGACTAATATGTATGAAGATATTAGGTCACGACACGATACTAAACACAAAAATGAGGAATTCATTCTGGCTTAAAAACTGAAAGGAAAATTACTTTGCATCAAAATAAGTTTTCAAGTGCTCTGAAAAGTAATTTTTCAGCATCCTAAAATCATTTGTTTCTCCACGCGGTAGCTACATACTGCCTAGTGCTTATTGTATTATGAAAACCCTATCTAAAATATAGGCCCGCAGCCAGGCATGTACGTAGGGGGTTAACCCACCCCCTCAATTTTTCTTTTAGTGTAAACTAAAGTGGTCTTTATTAACTCCGCTCCCCCTCCCGATTTAACGAAATATCGGCCGGCGCGATTTTCAAATTTCCTGGGGCAAAAACAAATAATTAGTGCTCACTACCCCCCGCCCCCCCACACACACACACACTGAGCGAAATATCGGTCGGTGCGATTTTCAAATTTAAAACCCTCCCCTTGAAAAAAAATCCTGCGTACGCCACTGCCCGCAGCCCAGGGAGCAAATTCTCCCATCTATCAAAGGGTGGAGGAAAAATAAGACCACCTTCCCCCTGAGAAGGATGATACAGTCCACGTCTATCTCAGTTGGTCATTAAATCACAGCTTTCTCTAATTAACAAAATCAAGAACCAGGCTGATTTAGAGCGGTAGTTGTGGTTTTTTAAAGGTAAACGTCGTTTCATTTAAGATACCATAGGCGCCAGTAGCATGCCTATTATATTATGTAAAACAAAAAGCATGTAGATAAATGTCAGGAACCAGGGAAATTTCATTATTTTGTAGTTGTGCAAAACGGCCTATATATTGCAATTGCTATCTTTTGTTAACACTTTGCTTTAAAGTAACAATGCAGATATATTTGTCCTTGTCTATAATTATGATGAAAATAATGATAAATTGTTTTCATAAACAATGAGTAATGCTCATAATAATAACATCAATGATTATAAGAAGTATTGTAATTATGATTATAATAAAAATAGTGTTAATGTTAATGAAAATCGTCATCAGTAGTTGTATCATTATTATTCTTATTATCATTATATTGCTTTTATTATTGTTATTACTAATATGTATTATCATTATTTATCATTAATATCATACAACAAGATACAAGATATTTATTTGGTCTTTGCAAACAAGTTACATAAAAATTTGTTTTCCACTGGCGTTACCGAATATTCAAGAAATAAATACATCACGTTTATAGAATGAAATAGATGAAATAAAGGAACAAATACATGCAAAAGATAATGAAGCGACAAAAATGGTCATTGGTACTTCAAATCATGAGTTTCAAAATTAAGCTTTGGTCATTGGTATTTCAAATCATGTAATTAATTTCCGACGCAGAAGTTTAAGGTTTAACCTGTGAGTTGAATTTATGAACAGAGTCGGGTACAATTGAATATCTGAAACGTGAAAGGCGGGTTGGGGTGGGGTGAAGTCGGATACCAGAACGATTAAATGAAAAAAATAAATGAAGTGGATGGGTATTGTCTTTCATGATTGCACAGACCTTATCAACAATTTGCTCAGTACAATGAGACTCGACAAAAGCTAATTCTACCCCAATTATGCGTTGTGCTATTTTACGTGGCCTTTCCAATTTATTCTTCTCCTGATTTGAGAGATTGCAAATGAACATATAATATTGAGAAGCAGGACACTCTTTATTATTGAATTGTAGAACAGGGTCAGGATTGTTGCATCTATATGGAAACTATTCAACTTACGCAGAAAAAACAACCTCTTGTTAGCTTTTTTATACACCGATCGTGTGTTATCCCTCCATGATAATTTGTCATTTAAGACAGTTCCAAGATACTTATAGTTTCCAACCTGTTCAATCGCCTCATCATGAATGATCACATTCTCGTGGTCTGTACCTTTTCGACAGAAGTCGATTACCATTTCTTTGGTTTTGGTTGTGTTTAATGTTAAGTAATCAGGATGACTGTTATCAATATTTAGTATTATTATACCATTTATTATACTATTTGGCCTATCTCCATTCTGGTTATCACTGCTTTCATACAAATAAACTAATTACAACAAATTCCTTCCAGAGCTGGATTCCCTTTTAAGAAAGTGGAAAAAACAGTGTATTCAATTCCTCTGTCCTCGTATGTTATATGATGACGTGGGGGAGGGGGGGGGGGAGGATTGGTCGTAGTTTTAACTTTTGTGAAACTTCAGGCCCGTGTAAAATCAGTGTTTCATTTCAAACCAGCTCCATGAAATTAGCATACATCTCTTGCTAGAAAATGTTCTTTTCTTTTCTCTATTTTTTGTTTCTTTTAGGTGAACGACCTTGTCCAGCGATGTGCACTAAGAAGAGAGACTGGAGAAGAACATTCAGAATGTTGAAGTACAACGCCATGAAGTATACACTGCCGTGCAGAAACTACTGGACGATGTCAGTCAAGCTTACAGCATCAAGGCCAAAGAGCTTGAAGAAAATCATCGAAATCTCATAGAGCAAATCAATGCATTAAAGCGGAGTTTCGATGACGACCTCAACGTCTTGAAATTCAACAATCGACAGAGGATCAAGAGTATTTGTAGTTCAATAACACTGGTAGCTCAGTGGCGGATCCAGGGGGGGGGTTGGGGGGGTTGCAACCCCCCCCCTTGGGCGGCCCAAAAAAAAAAAAAAAAAAAAAAAAGGAAAAAAAAAGAAAAAAAGAAAGAAAAAAAGAAAGAAAAAAAAACGCACGCTGGAGAGAAACCCTTTCAAGTGCAAATATTGTGAGAAGATATTCAACTCATCTGGTAACTTAACCAAACACATGATAACTCTGGATATAACTATGTATTAAACTGTTACTTGATTTAAAAAGACGTTATCATGCACTGCTTTTTATGGTCTCCATTGTGTTAATAGATGCCAGGAAAACATCACTTACGGGGTTCAAATAAACACCCCCAAAAAAAATCGGCTCGCCGCTTCGCGGCTCGTGGACGATGCTCCGCATCGTCATTATTTTGGTCAAACCCCCCCCTTAGCAAAAAGCTAGATCCGCCCCTGTAGCTAATGACAGACTGGGTCGTCTTGAGACAGACAATCTGTCTGCTCATACCTTGCTCTGTGAGGAGCTGGATGCCATGCTGAAGAAGGCTAGTGATCACACTTCTGCGGCAGCCATTACGAAGAAAGCACAGGAGAAGAAGTTCAAGCCTGCAGATGATACTCGTCTGGACCTCGGGAGCATCTCAGAATCAGATCCCAAGTTGCAAGTCATTCAGTGTGTAGATCTACGGGGAACCATGTGGGGAATGACCCAGTATTCTGATGACAGTGTAGCTATCGGATATAATGGTACACATGGTATAGATATCATTGATTCAGCTGGTAAACGGGAGCAGTATGCAAACATACCAAGTAACATGAAGTGGAAAGCTCTTGTGTTTCAACAAGACAGGTCGTTATGCGTATCGAGATGCAGTAAAGAAGCACACATATATTCTCCCAATGGATCCAGGAGATCAACCATCAACGTGAAAGGCAATGCCAATCTTCTCAGACTTAACAGAAGCCCATCAGATGAAATCCTCATCGCTAACAGGGGAAAGCAAGTCTATATCTATGACCCGACTGGATCCACTCTCAAACACACTGTTCCAACAAAACACAACGAGACGAGGCAAGTATCCGCCACCAGGTCGGGTTTGATCGTCACGAGTTCGTGTAACGCCAATCCAAGCGTGGTGACGGTCTATGACAGGGATGGGAATGCTGGTAAGTCTCTACAAGCTCCAAACGATGTCTACCTGTATGCTGCCCTGGATGAGCAGGACAAGGTGTATGTAGCGAGTGTTGATGAAGAGAATGATAGCGTGGTGATCAGGCTCTATGACCTTGATGGTCTGAACCTGAAGGAAAGAGTTGAGTTCAACGTACTTAATCTAACGCTTGGTTGTAGTTGGTGTTACTTGGTTTCCCTCTCTCCAGACATGCTCGCGTTTGCTTCTTACAAGAAGTTGTATTTTATCAAAGTATCACTGTAATCCATGTCACACTCTATATTACCATTATTGTTCGTGTGTATACCTCTCTGCTCCAGCTCCACTCTGATATGGGCCTATCAAGTGTCATATTATATTGTTTATTATGTGATAGAAGATGCCTATTCTCTCGATAGATTGTAATTGCCTGAATACCGTGGTCATTATCCAATATATAAGTATAACTTCCCTGTCTCGAAATAGTATGTAAATTGTGTAATCGTTTCTCCTAGATATTTACTGAAAGCCAGTGATATGATATCATAATGAACAACTTGAAAAATGGTAATATATCGATTAACTTCTTATTAGTGTCTGTAAGATACTAATCTCTGTTTTGAAAGGACGGTTTTGGTTTTGCCTGACGATCGAGTTATGACGTCAGTAGCGATGGTTTTTTGGTTGAATTTTTAGTCTGCCGATTGGGGGCGTAGTAATTTAGCTGCAAATGATTCTCAATTTTGGGAAAAGTCATCTTTCTGATTGCGATCAATATTTAGTATTTCCAGACAAGCCCAATGTTGTGAGTATTATTTGAATATATGATGTTGATAATTGATAACTAGCCGTCAGTTTGAGTTGGGTGTTGGTTTTATACAGTTCATAGTTTTCAGATAATGTGATGTATAAAATTTGTTATGAAAGTGATTCGTACGCACAGTAACTTTGTATGCATTACACGTGCAGTTACATAATACGGTTCATGTGTGTAGTGCTATGGGGATAGTCTGTTGTACAGACCGTGTTGTGTTATTTTAATATCATTTATATATAGGCAGTTGTATAAAGTGACAGAATGTATATAAATTCTGGTAACTGTAGACATGTAGGAATTTAGGGTAATATGTGTAGAGCCAAAAGGGTTATTGTTTTATCATGCACACAAATACAACAGTGAACAAAGGAAACTCAAGCAGCCATATTAGGGTATCATAAATTTATTATTCATTTATTATGATGCTAAGGAAATAGAACATAATCTTTAGGGTTATTGATATTTCATTTTGGAACAGTGTAATATGTAATTCAGTAAACATGCATTAATCATACAACTAATTTGATGCAAGATTGATTGTAAACACAGTTTAATATTGACATATTATTTATGATTGTTTAATTCTGATTAAATTTCAGGTTGAACCGCCTTTTGTGAACGGTATCGCATCATGCTTGAAATTGTCGCTATTTATTGAAGTGCAGTCAGTCCGATTGGCAAGTTATACGCTACATTAAGTTCAACAACAGTGCTTTAAGTCAACATGAGCGATATGTCCCATCAAGAGTCCGTCAAGCCCGGGGATTCAGCAAGCCAGACTGGCAAGAGCAGCACGAGCAGTACCTCCAGAGCTAGAGTCAAAGCAATGGTGAAGAGAGCGGCCTTGGCAGCCCAGGCAGCAGCTCTCCATCAACAACAAGCTCTTGAACTGGAGGAGTTTAAGCTGAAGCAAAGAAGGAGTAAGCTTGAGCTACAGACAAGACTCAGCATGGCAAAAGCTGAGGAAGAGGTTTTCTCCCAGCATGGAGAGAGCATGACTGCTGCTGTCAGGCGCGGATCCAGGATTTCTTAGGGGGGGGGGCCCACTTTTTTTTTGTGGTCCCAAAAAAAATCGTAACGACTCAGCCAGCCGCTACGCTAAATAAGCGGGGGGGGGGGGGGGGGTGGGGGGGGGGGGAGGAAGAGGACACTTTTTTTTTTGGTCTCGAAATTTGAAAAATTGACATTTTGTTCCGTTGGGGGGGGGGTGAGGTCACCTTTTTTAGGTCAGCCATTGGCATATTATTATTTTTATTTTTTTAATTAAAAAAAAAAAAAAAAAAAAAAACAGAAAGGGGGGGGGGTTGCTCCAAAATACACACATAAAAAACCGAAGGGGGGAGGGTCAACCCCCTAACCCCCTCCCCCCGCCTTCCGTACGTGCCTACTCGTCTGAAAATAGTTTTTCCCCTCCCGCGCGAAGCGCGGAAGCTTTTACGTTTCATTAAATCATTAGAAAAAGAAGACGATTCGTTGTACAGTTTTTTACTCTTAATCCTCGTCTTAATTCATCCCCCTCTCCCGCGCAAAGCTCGGAAGCTTTTACGTTTCATTAAATCATTAGAGAAAGAAGACGATTCGTTGTACCGTTCTCGACTCTTAATTCTCATCTGAATTCAGTTTTCTCCTCCTCCCTCCCGCGCGAAGCGCGGAAGCTTGTACGTTTCATTAAATCATTAGAGAAAGAAGACGACTCGTTGTACCGTTCTCGAAAATAATCCTCGTCTGAATACAGCTTTTACGTTTCATTAAATCATTAGCGAAATAAGACGATTCGTTGTACCGTTATGACTTTTAATCCTTGTCTAAATTCAGTTTACCCCCTCCCACGCGAAGCGCGGAAGCTTTTACGTTTCATTAAATCATTAAAGAAAGAAGACGATTCGTTGTACCGTTCTCGACTCTTAATCCTTGTCTAAATTCAGTTTCCCCCCCGCTTCGACGTTTCATTAAATATTTAGAGAATGAAGACGATTCGTTGTTCCGCTCTCGAAAATAATTAAGTTTCCCCTACCCGCGCAAAGCGCGGAAGCTTTTACTTTTCATTAAATCATTAGAGAAAGAGGAAGATTCGTCGTACCGTTCTCGACTCTTAATCCTTGTCTAAATTCAGTTTCCCCCCCGCTTCGACGTTTCATTAAATATTTAGAGAATGAAGACGATTCGTTGTTCCGCTCTCGAAAATAATTACGTTTCCCCTACCCGCGCGAAACGCGGAAGCTTTTACTTTTCATTAAATCATTAGAGAAAGAGGAAGATTCGTCGTACCGTTCTCGACTCTTAATCCTTGTCTAAATCAATTCCCCCTCCCCCTCTTCCGCGCGAAGCGCGGAAGCTTCGACGTTTCATTAAATTATTATAGAAAGAAGACGATTCGTTGTACCGTTTCCCGATAATTATCCTCGTCTGAATTAAGTTCCCCCTGCCCTCCCCGCGCGTAGCGCGGAAGCTTTGACGTTTCATTAATTCATTAGAGAAAGAAGACGATTCGTTGTACCGTTCTCGACTCTTAATCCTTGTCTGAATTTCAAATATGTTCTTTGTCTATTCCCTTTTCTTCCTACGTCCTCTTCCTTTACACTCCATTCTTTTTTGGCCGGCGTTTATTGGGGGACCACCCCACCGCCCTCCTGGCTACGCGCCTGCTGTCAGATGAACATATGTTGATACCTTGTCCGCCCCGGAAGCTCGGGGGTTTAAGGTTTTAATTTACGGTCAGATTAGCATTCAAGGGTCCGCCTTAGCGCCCTAGACGGGGTCCAAGGGGCAGAGCCCCGGAAGTTCAGGAGTTTTAGGCATTTAATTACGGTCAGATGAGCATTATTTTGATACCTAATTGTTACAATGGCAGGTCACTAATTGGCGTGGGGTTCAGGGGGCGGAGTCCCGGCATCTCAAGGGTTTTAGGCACTCAATTACGGTCAGATGAGTATCGAGGGGCCCGCCTAAGGGCTCTTGGTTGGGTCCAGGGGGCAGAGCCCCCAGAAGCTCAGGGGTTTTAGGCGTTTAATTACGGTCAGATGAGCATTTTTGATACCTTATTATTTGTGACACTAGCAGGACACTATTTGGCGTGGGGTCCAGGGGGCAGAGCCCCCAGAAATCAGGGGTTTTAGGCATTAAATGACCGTCATATGAGCATCTAAGGGCCCGCCTTATGGCCCTAGGTGGAATCCAGGGGGCAGAGCTCTTAGGATTTTAGGCATTAATTTTACTCATGGTCAGATGAGCATATTTTGATACGCCATTATAATGTGACACTGGCAGTTAACTATTTTTTTTCTTTCTCGCTCTCTTTCTTTCTATTTCTCTTTAATATACTTTTTCAAAGAAAGTGTGGGGGGGGGGGGGGCTCGAGGATCCCGATCCCCGCCGTTCCGCGGGCCCTGATATGTAGGCATCTCAAGAAGCATTTTCTTAACTGGCTGTAAATTTAGGAATTTGTCATTTTCCAACAAACGCATGAAGTGACGAAAATTATCTCATTTCAGCATTATGTGTAAACCACCGTTATGGAATTATAAATAATTTGAATTCTATTCCTCCAAAGCCCCCCCCCCCCTATCAGTACGCCAGTGGGCCCCCTTTCTTTCCCTTTCTCTCCTCTTTCACTTTCCCTTCCCTTCCTTATCTCTCTTTTAGGTTTGCTGGGGGGGGGGGGGCACGGTCATTTTGGTCCCCAACCCGCTCCACACATTGTTGGCGGGATTAACCGCAACTGATCTCCGCTTCTTTTCTCCCTTTACTTTTTTTCTTCCTCTTTTTTGTTCCCTTTTAGCTCTCCTCTTTTCCTTTTCCTACCTTCTCTCTTTTTTAGCGGGGACGGGGGGGGGGGGGGGGGGAGAGGGGAGGCTAGGGTCTTTTGCCCCCCGCACCCCCCCCCCCCCGATCCACAACTTGTTGGCGGGAAAATTGCAACTGATATCCCCCTTCTTTTCTTCTTTCTATTTTGTCCTTCCCTTTATCTCCTCTTTATCTTTTTATTTCCCTTTCCTTCCTTCTCTTTAATTTTTTATTGGGGGGGAGGGGGAGGCAAGTCCCCCCCCCCGATCTCCTTCTTCCCTCTTTTCTTTTCTTCTTTTTCTTCTTTTTTCCCCTTTCTCTCCTCTTTCCCTTCTTTTCCTTCTCTCTTTTTTTTTTTTTTTTTTTTTGCGGGGGGGGGGGCCAAGGCACGCTCGGCCCCCCCCTGGATCCGCGCCTGCGCCAGTGGGCCCCCTTTCTTTCCCTTTCTCTCCTCTTTCACTTTCCCTTCCCTTCCTTATCTCTCTTTTAGGTTTGCTGGGGGGGGGGGCACGGTCATTTTGGTCCCCAACCCGCTCCACACATTGTTGGCGGGATTAACCGCAACTGATCTCCGCTTCTTTTCTCCCTTTACTTTTTTTCTTCCTCTTTTTTGTTCCCTTTTAGCTCTCCTCTTTTCCTTTTCCTTCCTTCTCTCTTTTTTAGCGGGGACGGGGGGGGGGGGAGAGGGGAGGCTAGGGTCTTTTGCCCCCCGCACCCCCCCCCCGATCCACAACTTGTTGGCGGGAAAATTGCAACTGATATCCCCCTTCTTTTCTTCTTTCTATTTTGTCCTTCCCTTTATCTCCTCTTTATCTTTTTATTTCCCTTTCCTTCCTTCTCTTTAATTTTTTATTGGGGGGGGGGGGAGGGGGAGGCAAGTCCCCCCCCCCCGATCTCCTTCTTCCCTCTTTTCTTTTCTTCTTTTTCTTCTTTTTTCCCCTTTCTCTCCTCTTTCCCTTCTTTTCCTTCTCTCTTTTTTTTTTTTTTTTTTTTTGCGGGGGGGGGGGGGGCCAAGGCACGCTCGGCCCCCCCCCTGGATCCGCGCCTGGCTGCTGTAGATGAAGATGTCTCCCAACGAAGAGGGGCCTTGACGACGGAGCCCAGCATGGCTACAGATTTAGAGAAGGCTGTCTACCAGCTGAGACAGCCCTCACAGGTGCAACCTAACAGGGTCAGCACTACAGACAAGGACTTCTCCCAGCATGGAGAGAGCATGACTGCTGCTGCAGATGAAGATGTCTCTCAACGAAGAGGGGCCTTGACGACGGAGCCCAGCATGGCTACAGACTTAGAGAAGGCTGTCTACCAGCAGAGACAGCCCTCAGAGTTGCAACCCAACATGGTCAGCGCTACTGTAACGGACAAGGACTTCTCCCAGCATGGAGAGCCCTTGAAGTATGTAACCACCACGAACCAGAGTGAAACCACAGAACAGAATGGCTCCATACTAACTGGGTCAGAAGCAAGTTATGGAATCGCCATAGGGGCCGGTATGCGATGTGTACTTCCCATAGGTCCAGTGCATGTTCAGGCACCAGATGGAGATAGATGTGTTCGTACCTATGCTCTACTGGACTCTGGTTCGACCACATCCTTCTGCACAGAGAGCCTAGCAAGAAAAGTGTCAGTACAGGGGGAAGAGCGCATACTTTCCATATCAACCTTGGACAATCCTGATAGAAGGATACAGACTCGAGTTCAGAGTCTTATGGTCGACACAGGTCCAATGACAGATAGACTAATATTTCAGAAGAGTGTCACCAACAGGAAGACAGACATACTGAGCGACCACATGGCCAGTATGCTAGACTTAGAAGGATGGCAGCACTTAAAGGGGCTGGATCTACCATTTGCCTGCAGACAAGAAGTGGGACTCCTGATATGGCAAGATGTGCCATTTGCTCTGATGCCCTTAGAGGTTCGTAGAGGAAAGGGAGAAGATGAACTGTTGTCCTTGCATGGCCCTGCTGCTGCTACTCCAGACAATAAAGGAATGTTGGTGAAGGACAGAAAGGCTCTTGACATACAGAATGAAGGGAAGTGCAAAGAGATGGAACAGTACCAGTTTCACATACCCTTCAAGGAGAAACGACCTAGCTTGACAGACAACCGATTGGTAGCACTAGCAGAACACAAGTTGTGGAGTCTTAGAAGGAAGCTAGGTAGAGATGACGCTCTGCACTACAAGTACACAGAAGGTTATGCAGAGGAGATCGAAGAGCAAGATTGTCAACCAGGTGATGTAACATGTCGATACCTCCCTCATCATCCAGGTTTACGATTTGGTACTGGTAGTCGACGAGCACTCACACCGCAATGTTTGGCCTTTGGGAAGAGTCCTTCAGACATGGCCAGAAGAGAAAGGCTTCGATCGACAGTGTGAAGTGAAGACCTGAACCAGCGTACTGAGGGGAGACCAGTTACAAAGCTCTATTTAATTTGGAGGCAGATTCTTGGAGACATTTCTGTGTTTCTAATATGAGGGGTCAAGCCTAGCGCTGTCCCGTGCCAATTGTAGAGGTATTTGTGTTTTGTGTTCTTAAAACCAGAAAGTGGAACTGACATCGATCCTTTTTCGCGTATTAGAGTAACATTGATCAGTCGAGAAATTGAGGAATTTTTGTGCTTCAGCATCATGGACAAGAGTGTCAACATTTTGAGCAACTTTCAGAGAATTTTTAGAGACTTTTACAAGAAACTTGAGGAAAGGACAGTGAAGTTCTAAGCAAGAGAAAAAAAAAAATGTTGCCAGACAAAGTTGATATTTAGTCAGAAGAGGAAATACATATTATTCTGATCCTTTAATAACTCAGAGAATGTCAAAGAACAAGATTTTTGAAGAAAATGGATTATTCCATAATGCAGGACTGACATGGTGTAATTTATGTTTGCACGATATTGGAAAGTAACGTTTTTGTTTTCAACCTTCTAAACAAACTTTATATTCATTAGAAATGGTAAATGTGATTCTCCTTTATATTCATATGATGAATGCGTTTGTATATATGTATTCTATATTAGGTTCATTTCCAGAGGAGAAAGCTAAAAGTTGCAGAATACATTCAAATCAGTTATACGTGTTGATGATATGTCATTTATTACTGTTTCCATGACAACCAAATAACATGGCATTGGCTATTTGGTAGAATATGTAATACCAGGATCGATAATGTCATATATGCAGATTGTGGATAGAAAGATTGAAATGGTATATGCAGATTATGCATTTGTCTATGTAGGGACTTGGAAATGTTGACTAGGAAAGTTTATATTTTCTAGCAGATGATGTCTTGTGAAGATATAATTGGGTACAACAACATGACTATATGTGTACTGGAATTGGTATGTGAATTCAATTCAGTTTCAAACAGTATCTGTGAAATCGTACATAGTGTTGATTACAGAATCAATATTTCCTTTTATTGGGTGACACATAACAAGATTTCTCCTTTAGTTTGTATGGGATTGAAAGAAGTAGTTGTAGTGGTAACAGTTGCCAACAGAGATTTTTCAAAGTGAAATTTTGGTTTTCATATTTTAATGTGGGAATTTATAAAGTTAAGTTATTGAAGCATGTTATACATTGATACAGGTAGTATGGCAACCAACTTTGTTGTAAGTTTATTTGAAAAGGAAATTGTAGTCCTTTTTGGTGTTGTAACAAGGAAATCTAGACATGAACAACTTCTTTCTTTTTTGTTTGCAAAGAAAGCTGTTTAGTTGCTTAGGTGTTCATGAAAATTAATGTAAATTAGATTGTTTGTTAATTGGTGTATAAAAACATTCAGTATAGATATGTTTTAATTTTTTTGGATTCCTTTGGAATTTTGGATAAAGTGTATACCTGTAAGTCCAGGTTGAGAATGAGAAGAGATTAGAGAAGTAAATGTGCAGTATAGTTTTCACATTTAGGGGCCGGAATGTAAGATACTAATCTCTGTTTTGAAAGGACGGTTTTGGTTTTGCCTGATGATCGAGTTATGACGTCAGTAGCGATGGTTTTTTGGTTGAATTTTTAGTCTGCCGATTGGGGGCGTAGTAATTTAGCTGCAAATGATTCTCAATTTTGGGAAAAGTCATCTTTCTGATTGCGATCAATATTTAGTATTTCCAGACAAGCCCAATGTTGTGAGTATTATTTGAATATATGATGTTGATAATTGATAACTAGCCGTCAGTTTGAGTTGGGTGTTGGTTTTATACAGTTCATAGTTTTCAGATAATGTGATGTATAAAATTTGTTATGAAAGTGATTCGTACGCACAGTAACTTTGTATGCATTACACGTGCAGTTACATAATACGGTTCATGTGTGTAGTGCTATGGGGATAGTCTGTTGTACAGACCGTGTTGTGTTATTTTAATATCATTTATATATAGGCAGTTGTATAAAATGACAGAATGTATATAAATTCTGGTAACTGTAGACATGTAGGAATTTAGGGTAATATGTGTAGAGCCAAAAGGGTTATTGTTTTATCATGCACACAAATACAACAGTGAACAAAGGAAACTCAAGCAGCCATATTAGGGTATCATAAATTTATTATTCATTTATTATGATGCTAAGGAAATAGAACATAATCTTTAGGGTTATTGATATTTCATTTTGGAACAGTGTAATATGTAATTCAGTAAACATGCATTAATCATACAACTAATTTGATGCAAGATTGATTGTAAACACAGTTTAATATTGACATATTATTTATGATTGTTTAATTCTGATTAAATTTCAGGTTGAACCGCCTTTTGTGAACGGTATCGCATCATGCTTGAAATTGTCGCTATTTATTGAAGTGCAGTCAGTCCGATTGGCAAGTTATACGCTACAGTGTCATTTCCTTTATGTTGTTATTCATAAATATTTTATTTTGTAGTTCGTGCTTTTAGTTCCTGACTATTGTTGTGATTATTTTGTATCTTTAAATGACGAAATAATTAATATTGACATTGTGAATAGGACCTCATTGTAAATAAGCTTTTCAGCTTTCACGGGTTATCCTGTCGAGTTATCGGTATTATTATTTTGTTTTCATTTTATGATATCATTTTACTCTTCGTATGGATGTTACATTGAACTTGCCTAAAACATCAAATCAACTTTTTTTTTAAATCCTTGGAGGACCATGGTGCTATTTTCCATGATAAATTCCATCGTATTCACTTTGCAACCTGTCTAAAAAGCCATTAAATTGAATAATGTGACGGATTAATTTGTTATGATGTAGTGAAGAACAATTAAGAAAACATAGGCCTAGGTTAACAGTTGGAAGTTGCTCCTTGACTAAACATCTTAAGGAATGTAAGAATATTATGATATCTTTGTAAACATTTACTGCATTTCTGTTATAATTGATAGTGTCATTTTGCACATTTTATGTGAATTCGGCAGTTTTCCTTTTCATAATGATTACCGCTTCAATTCAAATCAGTTAAGTTAAATTCGATTTAATTCAATCAAATCTATACAGACCGTCGATTAGTGACGTGGAATTTGGAATATCTTCCTCTGAATGTTAGAATGGTAGAAAGAGAATTGGGTAACATAGGATTGTGATTATTATATGTTAAATTGTAGAAATGATGATAATATTAAACCAATCTCTGGTCATGCAAATATACATGCTTGGCATACCCAGTGATGAATCTGGAAAAAACACAATTGTAATATTTTCTCATCGTTAGAAAATGACATACCAGCATATGTTTGGATGAATATGACATCGGAGAAATTCCTTGTACGCTTGACCTGACTTGGGGACAATTTTCGTTCTCACATTTATTTGTTGTCTTTTATTATTATTTTATTTTGATAGGGGGGGGGGTCTTTTTTAATAACCGCATCGCGATGGAATATTATGTCATTGTATGTTTTTGGTGGCGTATAGTCATACAGCTTTCATCTTTTCGTCTTAAAACCCATCCCGACCTCAGATTTTGTTTCAGTTTTTGTGTCATAATAATGTACCTACAACTTCCTCCTGGCAAAGTTTGTTGCCTGGGGTAAATGCGGTGACCCAATATGATCGACTAAGATTCCTTTTGGGGACCAACTCCGAGGGCATTCCCCAGACTGACATTTCTTCATGAATAGCATGGATGGTCTAAATTTTGTTTGGTCAATTCTTATGACTATTTTGGGACAGAATTCTGGCGTCTATAATGTTTTGTACACAGTTTTGTAAAGTACTTTTAACACATGTCTCAAAGTTCATATTTTGAATTTTCCTCTAAATTTTGGTCTTTAAAAAAAAATTAGAAATAGAAAGTAAAGAGAGCATACATTACATGTTCATTTTGTTGTTGTAAGTACATGGTATTTTTGACACTGGATATTTTTGTCGAATATATTATACTCGCTGATGTCGCCATCTGTAAAGAAAAATGGTATCCCTTTGTTATTACTACAATCGTAACCAATTTAAAAATATTAAAAAGCAGCATATTTTTCAGATTATAAGAACATTTGCCTGAATTTGTTTCATTTTAGGCCTAATCAATTCATTTCAATTCAAAGTTTATCCAACACTCTTCATAAAAACATTTAAAACATACAAATACAGAATGGAATTTTAAAAAAAAGTTAAGATAGTGATGAAAATTACGATGGCAATTTATGAGAGCATTTGGGATAGACAGAAAGGAAGGATTCCTTATTATGAAAGCATACCCCTCGACACATACATAAATGTACAGGAAAAACAAAGAAGAAAAAAGAAAAACCTTGAAGGAATTGCCCATATCATTGACTTTGGGAATATTCATGTGTTTATAGGGGAGATGGAGAGAGAGAGAGAGAGAGAGGAAAAAGAGAGAGTGAGAGCACGAGATCGAGAGAGTGTGTGTGTGTGCGGGTGGGAGAGGGAGGGACGATGCATCCTTCAAGATAAGAAAGTCCCAATTCATGACAACAATTTGAGATGAGATGACACAAATTTAGATTACGATCTCGCACCTCCACACCCCTCTACCAACGGTGAATGCCCTTTACTTGGACCGAGCCGACCTTGGAATAAAAGGCAAAATGTAGCCCCACGGCCCCTTTCTGCTCCAATATGGATGATTAATCATGTATACATTCTCTTAATTCTAAAGCATGATTTTACTTGTAGTGATTGATATGTATACCTTTCAGCGATGTCTAGTACTAATTATCATCGGCTAATTTGATACAAAATACTTCTAACTCTAGTGATCTAAGGGACCCGATATAGTAATTGCTCCCTGAATTCAGGTATAATTATACATCTCTTAGAAGGCACAATTTGTAGACACGTTTTGACATCAACTGAGTTATTTTGTTGCCTGAAATGGACTACGATATCATTTTAGTTTGCTCATCACTGGGTCAGTTCGGCCAACCCAAAACTTCTATTTTCAGACGTTAGTTGTCCGATAGTACGTTGTTTGCTTCGAGACCTCAAACAAAAGCTAAACATTGAGCTCAGTTCTGAGGATATCTATTCCATGCCAACAATCGAAGGAAATACATCAAATGTCTTGGTAACAGTATTGTATTCGATATAAAGACTAAGATTAGAGTATGTGAAGATTTTAATTTATAGACTTCTCTTTTATTCATAGAACTGTGTCTAAATGGATAAACACGTGGTAATATATTAACCTTGAAATTCTCTTTAACGGTAAGTATGTACTGCAGAGAGGAATCATGCTTACATATTGCCACATGTATAGAAAGCCCATCTAACTATAAAGACCACATTTGCTGTTTACCTTGAATGGTGTTCCTCATTGGGATTTTTTATTTAAAGAACCTGTACGTAAAGTCATTCAAGTTTTCCCATCCCTTTCTTCTCACGATGTTTTAAAGTGTACATTATAATTTATTTATTGGCCTTCTAACCTTCTGCGACATGTTCGAACACAATTTAATGCATGAATAAAATAATAATATTATAATAATTTTGTTTACCCAAGGAATCTTCATCAGCCTCAATGCTTTTTCTCTGCAATTCCTGCGATCATAATTGCCAGAGGACGTTAGTGCCTGGAAGGGATTCGAACCCTCAACCCTCACCGTGATTGATTTATTAACATCTTTTGAGTGCCTTGCCGGCCTTGTTTCTAGCCAAAGATATTTTCTCTCTCTCTCTCTCTCTCTTTTTTTCTCTTTCTCTCTCTCTTTCTCTCTCTCTCTCTCTTTCTCTTTCTTAGAACTCTTCCATTTTCTCTTCTTCAAAATTTGGTGCAAGCTGTTATGTAATTATGGTCTGATAAATGTATAGGTCTTTTTTCTTTTCATTCTAGCTTGGATATTTTTGTTGTAATATTCGTGTTAGCTTTTCTTCTGTAAACAGTATGTAAGGAGTGGGTTCTGCAGTCAGTTGTTGTTTTTACATGTATTTATATGTATTTTCATTACCTTTCAATTTTTGTAGTATATTTCTTATATTTACTCATATTCATGTATTGTGTGTGTGTGTCTGTTTGTGTGTGAATGTCTGTTTGTGTTTTGTTATGTATGCAAGTATGTATGCAATATTGGGTACTGGTAGTCATTTTCAAGACTTATATGTGTATAGAGTTTATTGTGCCATTAATTTTCTTAATTGTAAATAATGGAAACCATTGGTGAAGAAGATGTAAACATAATGCTTAGAGATTGTGCATATGCTGATTGTGGTGCATTTGACCAGAATCTACAAGGCAATTTTGATCTTTTGCATGTAAATGCCAGGAGTTTATGTAAGAATTATGATGAGATGTTACAATTGTTGTCTTGCTTAAAGCATGATTTTTCTGTGATAGGTGTCTCTGAAACTTGGTTTAAAACTTCAACTGATATCAATATGTTTCAGATACCTGGCTATTCTTTTGTTCACATATGTAGGGCAGAAAAAAATGGCGGTGGGGCATGTCTGTACATTAAAGATGATTTGGAATTTAAATTCCGTTTTGATTTATCTGGGTCCAATTCAGGGTATGAAATTGTTTTTGTTGAAATAACAAACCTCAGTAAAAAGATTATTGTGGGATGTGTATATAGGGCTCCAAGCTATGATAGTGTATCCTTTGTGGAAAACTTAGAACATCAGCTACAGATATTGAGTAGAGAAAACAAGGAGATATATTTAATGGGTGACTTCAACATCAATAATATTTAATGAATTATGATACTGATCGTAGTGTTAAAGATTTTGTAGATTTCATGTACTCATTTGGATTATTTTCTCTTGTCAATAAACCTACACGTATTACTGAAATTAGTGCAACATTGATTGACACTATTTTCACAAACTGCATTCAAAATTGAGTTTAGCTCGGGTATAATATGTTCAGATATTTCAGATCATATGCCTATATTTTGTGTTAAAAAGGGCTCTGTGGTAACTTCTGTCAAGAGGGATGGACAAGTTATGAAGCGGTCAATAAATGATGAAAGAATCTCAAGGTTCAAGCAACACTTAGCTGAAATTTCTTGGCAGGCTCTGCCTTCACTGGAAGGCGTCAATGAGTTATATGAACATTTTCTACAAATATTTCTGGAATTATATAATTTATGTTTCCCATTAATTGAGGTATCGATAAAAAGTAAATATAAAAAGCCATGGGTAACTCGTGGTTTATTGAAAACAATAAATCATAAACATAAGCTTTATGGTAGTTATGTCAAGAGACCAACAGCTGAGAATAAAAAGAAATATATTTATTATAAGAATGTCTTGGTTAATACTCTTCGTATAGCCAAGCAAAATTATTACAATGATTTGTTCCACAGTGTTAAAGGTGATATTAGGAAAACTTGGTCTCATATCAATGAATTGTTAGGTCGGTCAAATAGGAATTCACTTCCTCAAGAGATGGATTTTAATGGAGTACTTCTTTCATCTGCCAAGGATAAGGCTGAAAGTTTTAATAAATATTTCATTGGATTACCCATGAAAATCAGTGCAGACATTCCTCAAGTACCACAATCTTTTCAAGATTATATGAAACAGTGTGATGATAATGCGCCAATGTTTCTAAAACCAACTTCAAAATCTGAGATCATCGATATTGTGTCGTCTTTGAAACCATCTAAATCTAGTGGTTCTGATGATATTTCACCTAGGATTATTAAGGAGTGCATTCACATTTTTATTGATCCCTTGTGTAAAATCATGAATATGTCTTTATCTCAGGGAGTTGTTCCTGATAAACTCAAAGTAGCTAAAGTGGTACCAGTGTATAAAAAATCTGACCGTAAAAACGTCATTAATTACAGGCCAATAGCATTGTTACCAATCTTTTCTAAAATTCTTGAGAAAATAATTTATAAACGCTTAAATGAGTTTCTATCTAAAAAGAATATCTTGATTCCTCAGCAGTGTGGTTTCCGTAAGCACTTCTCCACACAAATGGGTGTGTTTAATTTATTAAGTAATATCATAAAAGCTATTGATGGAGACAAGTATTGTTTGGGGATATTCTTAGATCTATCTAAGGCGTTTGATACCATTGACCATGGCATCCTCCTCAGAAAACTTGAGCATTGTGGAATACGTGGTGTAGCATTGTCTTGGTTCCAAAGCTATTTGTTTGACAGGACACAATTTGTTGTGGTGAATGGTACTAATTCTCAACTTGCTTCTATTAAATATGGTGTACCTCAGGGTTCTGTTTTTGGTCCCCTGTTGTTTCTGATCTATATAAATGATATAATACACTCATCAACATTATTCTCATACTCACTTTTTGCTGATGATACCAGCTTGCTGTTGGCTGATAAGAAGGCTGAAGATTTATTACTAATTGCGAATCAAGAGATTCAGAAACTGTATGCATGGTATTGTTGTAATAAGTTATTGTTGAATGTTCAAAAGACCAAATGTGTTATTTTTCGCTCCAAGGGTAAAAAGCTTGCAGATGACATTACTTTGCTTAATGTTGGAGGCCATGATGTTGCGCTTAGTGAAAATGTTCAGTTCTTAGGGTTAATCATGGATGAGCATTTATCTTGGAGAAATCATTTAGATGCTGTATGCACAAAGTCATGGGTGTCGATCCCGGGGGGGATGGGGGGATATATCCCCCCCAATATTTCAGGTGGGGGGGATGGCCTGTACAATCATCCCCCCCAATAATTCACCCTAAAAAAAAAAAAATTAAGAGAAAAATTAATGAGAGCCCGATGAGAGTAGTTAATGGGTATTACTCGCAAGATGATCATCAATATACACATTTTGCTATCTCACTTCCATAATACATACATATATACGAAGTAAATGAGACAACCGTATATGAGACAAGAATAAATTAAATTCTCGCTCATACGGCTTCATCAGGAATTGATGAATTTATTCAATTTGTTCAATAAACAGCATCATAGAAATGCAGTGCGCCAAATGCAAAGACGCAACGTTAAAAAACAACGAGCTAAATGTTAAGCGCGAAGCGCAAACGTAGCAATCTGCAATGCACATCAGACAATCCTGGACAGTGTCAACATAGATGAACTCTGTGACGAATTCGTAATGAGATCGGAGACAAGGAGGAAGATTGTCGGACTTATAAGATAGTTCACTGGTTGTTAGGTTGTTTCCGTTCACCCTTTTTAAAGTTCACGTCATTGTATCTTTATTTGTGTGTTTTTTTCACTCATTTTATTTCCTGATATTTCCTGAAACATTTTTCATTTTTGGAGAAAGATTATTATGTCACAACTTATTTTTAGTTTTATTGAAAAGCTGATGTAGGCCTATGTCACTGGCCTATTGGCGGGGGAGAGGGGGGGGGGGGGCTTGGGGCCCCCTAAATAAAATCCAATCATGACTTATTTTCAATTTCATACAAGTGATTTATAAATGTTCGTGATATCACATGATTTTCAAAAAAATTCGCGTTTCTCCATTTCTGTTGCAAACTGACACATTCCCAAATAGCCAGGAAAAGCTTATATTTTGTATAGTCACTAATGGGCCTAATTAGTGGCCGTTAACACTAACAGTAGTAAACAGTTCCTTTCCAGAAGCTTTTGGGACAAGCACTGCCGGGATATAACATGCTACCCGCCACTCGGGTTGTGAATGCAAAGATTTGCGAACGAACGTTCCATACGTACATCATGTGGGGAAACTGAATTCAGACAAGGATTAAAATAGAAAACAGTACAACGAATCGTCTTCTTTCTTTATAATTTAGTGAAACGGCAAAGCTTCCGCGCTTTGCGCGGGCGGGGGGGGGGGGGGCAACTGACTTCAGACTAGGATTAAGAGTTATAATTAAATGAAACGTCAAAGTAAACGACACAACGAATCGTCTTCTTTTTCTAATAATTTAATGAAACGTGAAAGCTTATATACGCGCTATGCGCGGGATGGGCGAAAATGAATTCAGACGTGGATTAAGAGTAATAATTAAATTAAACGGCAAAGCTTCCGCGCTTCGCGCGGGAGGGGAAACTGAATTCAGACAAGGACACGATACAACGAATCGTCTTCCTTCTCTAATAATTGAATGAAACGGGAAAGCTTTCACGCTTAGCGCTGGATGGGCGAAAATGAATACAGACAAGGATTAAGAGTAATAATTTATTTAACGTCAAAGCTTCCGCGCTTCGCGCGGGCGGGCGGGAAGGAATTGCGCTCAGATAAGGTCACGATACAACGAATCGTCTTCTTTCTCTAACAATTTAATGAAACGTCAAAGCTTCCGCGCTTTGCGCGGGAGGGGGAACTGAATTCAGACAAGGATTAAGAGTCGAGAATGGTACATCGAATCGTCTTCTTTCTTTAATAATCTGATGAAACGTCAGATCTTCCGCGCTACGCGCGGAGAAAGGGGAACTTTATTCAACTATTAAGTATTAAGAGTCGAGAATGGTACATCGAATCGTCTTCTTTCTTTAATAATCTAATGAAACGTCAGAGCTTCCGCGCTACGCGCGGAGGAAGGGGAACTTGATTCAACCAAGGATTAAGAGTCGAGAACGGTCCAACGAATCGTCTTCTTTCTCTAATAATTTAATGAAACGTCAAAGCTTCCGCGCTTCGCGCGTTCTGTAAGTGATTCGCACGCTTCACGTGCTCACTACCGCCCCCTAAAATGAAATCCTGTCTACGCGCTTGGGGAGGAGGTGCAACCTGCCACACGCTTCTACCTCTTGGTTGCTTTGATCCATTGCCGTAAATATTTTGGCACCTATCATCCCCCCCAACCACGGATACAAATCGACACCCCTGCACAAAGTTGTCCCGTAGTGTAGGTGTCATTTTTAGATTAAAATTTATTTTACCTGAAAGAGTGCTGATAACATTATATAATAGTATTATTCTTCCTTCTTTGACATATTGTAATGTTGCTTGGGGAAACACTTTTAAGTCATATCTTGATAAGTTGAGAGTATGGCACAGGCGCGGATCCAGGATTTCTTAGGGGAGGGGGCCCAACTTTTTTTTTTTTTTGCTCCCGAAAATTTGAAAATCGCGCCGGCCGAAAAGTCGCTCAGTGGGGGGGGGGGGGGGGGGGGAGGGGGGGGGGAGGGGGGGGGGGGGGGGTAAGCGGACACTTTTTTTTTTTTTTTTTGGAGTCCAAAAAAAAATCGCAACGACTCAGCCAGCCGAAAAGTCGCTCAGTGGGGGGGGGGGGGGGGGGGGGGGTAGTGAGCACATTTTTTTTTTGGGTCCTCGAAAATTTTAAAATTTGCACCCCCCCCTTGAGCGCCAGGGGGGGGGGGGGGGGCCCAACCCCCCAAAAAGGTAAAAATCGAGTGATTTTACATGATTTTTTTCTCAAGGGGGGGGGGGGCCCGGGCCCCCCGGGGCCCCCCCCCCCCCCTGGATCCGCCACTGGTATGGCAGAAGAAGGCAATACGGCTTATTACTAATTCTTATTATAGACATCCAAGTTCTCCATTGTTACTTCGACTAAGAATGTTACCACTAAGCGGACTTGTGTCGTTCAATTGCATATTGTTTATGTTTAATCTTAAGTCTATGCCTCATGAATGTACGTTAAAAGATTTATTCCGTCAGAACTCGCAAATTCATAATTATAATACACGTCAAAGGTGTCTTATTCGTCAGCCTTTTGCAAGAACAAATGTCACTCTGACCTCTTTCCATATCTCTTGCATTAAAGAATGGAACAGTCTGCCTGATGATATAAAAAATAGTACAACTCTTTCTAGGTTTAGAAGGTTATCTAAAATGTACCTACTTGAAAGACTGACATAGTTTTTATTTGCATCTTAGTAATTTCTTATTCTGAAATGCTTTTTGACCACTAAGGACCTATTCATCAGTGTGACTGCTGTGTGTGTGTGAGTGTGGGTGTGTGTGTGTGTGTGTGTTGAGAGAGTATTTGTATGTTCTATATTCTGTAGCTTAGTATTTTCATCCATTGTATAATCATACGTAACATTCTTTTTACTGTAAATGTATGTATTTTGTTGACTATAGGGCCCCGCTCACAAGCTTAGCTTCTAAAGGGGTCCTAAAACCATTCAGTTTATGATGTAATCAAGTTAGAATATGTTGATTGATGTTCTATTACCAGTCTCTTCTTATGTAACAGATTATATCATGCTTTGTGTGGTTTTGAATAAAATGAACTGAACTGAACTGAACCCTTGGATTGAGAGTCAAGTGAATAAACCAAAGAGATAAAAGACATCCAAAGTAAATTCAACACCCTTTCGCTATCATCATACGATTACAAAATTAACAATTTTTCTTCTTATCTTCCCCATCACAAATAACACTTAAAACTCTTGTTTCAAGGTAGTATTTGCACTTTATTATACATGTATTTCAATTGATTTATTCTGCCACACACAGAGTCACATGAACACACGGATAAGGAAATCATTCATGATACAAACTACATAAAGAAAATGCACATCCATCTGATGCGTGGCGTCATTGCTTACAGCCAATCATCGATTCTGAATTAATGGATAGTGAATACAAGATATATATATTTATACATGTAAAATAAAAACAACTGTATTCATTCTCAAACAAATGTCAGATTTTGTTCATATCTGAAGAAAGAAACAAATATAAGAAATAATAAGTTATTTTGAATTACTCTTTGGATTACAATTGCATACAACTTTTAAGTAAAAGAGAGCTGTGCTGTATATCAGAAACAATAGGAAATTACACACTGGAAAAAGCGTCAACGATTTAATCATTATACAGAGGACAGTCTACAATTACGGTACATTAAACAGATTGGTAACATGGTTCGAGAATCTCAATTTGTTTACATACTTTCTGATTTATTTGGCAATATTTCCATAGAAGTTAAAAGAAAGGGAGATGTGTTACTCTTAGATGTTATTTTCCCTGCTATTAAAAAGAATTTGGACAGTATAAAGTGTTGCTAGAAAAATGCCCAGTAGATAACATGCTTTAAGCATTCAAGAGATTTGAGCGACATATAAATCTCACCCAAAAAAAATCACACAACACTGTATAATAAGACCACCAAAGTAACAGCAAAAGAAGCTATTTAGATAGCACAATATATATCCCAAGACATGCACATTTGGAATGAAATAAATAGAGTAAACACAAATAGATATTGATTTACCATACATACATCCGCTGTGATGGTTAAGTGTTCAACATGCATTTACATAAGGACTGTATAAGTCTGGGCCGGTATTCAATTCAATACTTAAGTTTGAAATATGAGTATTTTACTCCATTTTAAACCACCCCCCCCCCCCCCCCCCCCCCCCCTTGGGCTGCCAAATGTGATGTGCATAGAAAAACGCCATCATGCATCCAGACCTACACAGTATTAATAGATGCCAGGAAAACATCACTTACGGGGGTTCAAAATAGCAACAACAAAAAATAGCCTAGCCGCTACTCAGCTCAGACTTCGCGGCTCGTGGACGATGCTTTGCATCGTCATTGGTTCAACCTCCCCCCCCCCCCCCCCCCCCCCACCCCCACCATGTTGAATCATTTCAGCATTCCCTAATACAGTCAAACCTGTCTATAGCAAACGCCCAAGGAAAACACAATAAGTGGTCTTTGTAGACAGGTTCCTTTAGTACACGTTTCAATGAGAAACCATTTTCAAGGGAAACTAAAAATGTGGTCTTTGTAGACAGGTGGTCACTAAAGCAGGTTTGACTGTACATGGTAATGGACACTAGGGCCCTGTATTACAAAGAATTGATATTAATCACAACTTATCTGCGATTGATATCAATAGCAAGTATGTACATAACAGATAGGAGATTGCAAACTTGCGATTGATTGGAGGACTTGCAATTGATTTGATTTGGATCAATCGCAAATCTTAGTAAGACAGAGCCCAGGAGAACACAATAAGACAAGATATCTTGGACTTGGACTGGATCAATTTTAAGTAGCGTAGCTAAGACCTACATAAATGTAGAAATTATGTAACACAGAACAAAAATGGTCTATTGCGTGAAACCCAGGACCTGACTCATAAATCTCATTGTATAAATCAGCTGCAAGTCCTTATATGTTAGTTTATATATAAAGCTAAAATTAATTGAGGTAACATGAATAACATGAATAACACTCTTAACTTTCAATTGTAAGATGTATGATAATCCCTGTCACATATACTGGTACACATACAGATTTCCAGCGATGAGTTATAGACCTGTTCCTATACATGTAGTTCATCACTGATTTGCTGCACGATTCTACAGGTGGAAATTCAACATAAATTCTAACAAAAATAGCTGTAATAAAGAGAACCTTGAGTTCTAGTGTAATAATTTGTAGGCTTTACAAGAGTACGGGTACCATAGAAACCATGTCACATGAAAAGAATTTGTATTACCAGGCCATCAGATTTTAAACAGTTTCAAACTTTGGACAAAATTGTGATGCAACATGTCAGTGTAGTTCCATATATTAAAATCTGTGTTCAGTGCTTTTCACTGTTTGTAGTTTTCAGGAAGATTTAGTCAATTTGTTACCATTTTGATTATTCTAAAACCTTCCAATACACAAGTTATCTTTTATGTACCGGTACTACATAATCACCCTTACCTATTAACTCATCTACAGACACATGCAATACTAAGACAAACGTTCAATATAATCTTCAAATCCGCCCCCTAACCCTCCCCTTCTCACAAAGAATTCATACTGCCCATATAGAATTACCTTAAATACAAACAGATGACTGAGCAACACAGCACAATCTACCGGATGCAGATACAAACCAGAAACATGGAGGCATGTTGTATAACAGGGTCAGAGGTTACACAACAGGGTCAGAGGTTAGAAGACAGGGTTAGAGGTTACAGGGTCAGAGATTAGAAGAGGCACATTTCTTGGGATGAGCAGGGTGAGATAGTCAAGCCTTGGTGTTCACAAAATGGTTGTTGTCGTCAACTGAAATTTAAAGATACGGATATAGGAAAGATGAATACAAAATTAATGTTGTAATATTTTCATTACTATTCACAATCAAGAAAGGATTATATCACTCGCTTCAGAACATAATCTGGAATAGATAGAACGGTAAAATGTTATACTATTTACTCTAAATTCACGTCTTCAATTTTGAATCTGCTTGATTTTTTTTGCATTCAACAGATTCAGGCATAAGGAATAACATTTGCTGGTAAATGCAATTATCCCTTTACTGTATGCAGGATATTGGTGCTGCAGCGGGACTTGAACAGCGAACCATGTGATCCATATACAGGTGACGTACCCACTAGACCGCGACCCCTCCACAATGTGCTTCACATTTCTCTATCTTGTAACATACAGACAAGGGGTAACAGTGACTATGGTAATAGCATATCTGTAAAGTGCTTACATATATTGTCGTAGTCATCAACGCTATGTAACCTAGAATAATATTTATTATACAGCTCACTCCCAGATCCTAATCAAATGATTGGCCATGCGCGGTCACGTGTGATTTATTTACTGAGCCTATTGAAAAAGCGTGCAATATTTTCCAGTCCTATTGCACGCTTTTTTAGCGTATGTACATGATGATCAGTGCGCGTAGAGGTTAGCACTTAATACTGTGTGTACATGGGCCTATTCTTGAGCAGGCCTATTCTTGCAGCACTATGCGTAAATAGGTATATAGAGGTTAAAGTGCGCTTGCTATATCTATGTGTGCGCACTAAATTAAGCCTTAAACTTGAGATTACTTTTGTCAGCCATACTGTCAAAAAACATTCTTGAATGAATTATTTTTACATCAAATAACAAGGATCTAGGAGTTTCGTTGTATAAAACAAATGATGCACGTTTTCATTCGTTGATGCTGTGTGTATCTATCGCACTCAGTCTAACGGCTTCGTGCAATAGATCACACAGCCTCAACTCGAGTGCGGATAGATCGTATAATGAACTCATGCGCATGCATCATTTGTATACCATTACTGCATTTTTCTAGAATGAATGAAAGTTATCTTACCTTCTGGGTCCCTAGGTATAAGATCAGCTACGGGTGCAGCCTAAAGGTGGGGAAAACACACAAGTGTATGATATTATAGTTCATTTCTTCAACAGTATATAAATGGAACATTGAAAAAGAAAAAAAAAGAAAATGACATATAATCTATATCTTATAATGCAGCTAATATTGAACATTCATTATTACAATTCTTTGGGATGGAATTTTAAAAAAGGTTAAAAAAGAGAAAAAAATATATTTTACAGTATTATTACTGGGTGATAAAGAAGAAAAAGAAGGGGGAAAAATCCCACAGTGCTTTATATAAAATCTAAGATTTCAAAAGTAAAAAGAAACTACAAAAATCCAAAACGAATAAGACTGCATTATAGTATCATCTACTTGTTTTTATATCTATGGCTATGACTTATTCTTCTTTTCCTCCTCTTCTTTTTCCTTCTCCTTCCTCTTCCTCTCCCTCCCTCTCCCCCTCTCCCTCTCCCTCCCCTCCCTAATCCCCCTCTTCCTATGCAGCCTATCACAAAGATCTGTATGTAGATTACCTATTTTGTATACAGGCGCACTAAACACCGGGTTTACTACTCTTTGCGAGAAGTGTAGCGTATTAACGTGAATCGGGTGTGACTCTACTACAGACAGGGCCTCCCATTAATGTTCTAGTCCAAGGAACAGAGTGTTTTCCACTGAACCTGAGCCTGCATCAAGAACAGAGGGGAGGGACGCTCACACACAATTTGCATTTTTGTCTGCTCAGGGGGAGACTCAAACCCACGCGCATGACAAAAGTCATGAGAGCCAGACGCCGATACGATTGCGCAACATCGCATCATCAAACTAACCTTGTCAAATTCTGCCTGCGCCTCTGCGGCGGACACCTTGTACTTGCTGGAATCCACTGTAACATTTTGACTGTGGATAAAGAAAAATGATAAATAATGTGAAGTTATGGCAAGGAGCTGGGCGGCTCTATAAGAACAGAGCCATTTCAATAATGGCTCTGAGGAGAGCAATCCAGCCATATTATTTTTGAATAATGATTTTTAATGTTCATATTTACATTGCATGTATATGCTTTCAAAGGTACTATGTCCCATTTGGAGGTCAAAAAAATGAAAAAATAAAATTCCCATGGCATTTAAAAGACAATACTAGTATAGAACTTCTCTCAAAATGAAAGGGTTCGAAAATGGCTTTTAGTGGGAAACTAACGACTATTAGTAGTCAAATCAACTTGAGTGATTGCAATCACCTAAGTAATTGGTAATTGGTCGCCAATTGGTTGTACGTTTTGTGCTGCAAAAATATTCAATCAATTAAATTTTGGCCATTACAAGTAGTGGGTTATTAATATAGACAAAAGCACATGTACCTGTTACAGCTCATTTCATGTATGTTATTACCAAAGAAAAAAAGATGTCAGTCAGTCACTCAAATGACTCAATAGTGTCCGACAGTGGAGTCTAGAAGGTTAAACGGGTTTCCTTGCATAAGTTGAATACTAGGACACTGCTAATGTTTAAATTTCACAGCTACGACATACATGACATATTCATAATTCCTGCAAAGTTCTACAGAATTTGATGTTGGCTGCAAAAGGGACATAGTATCTTTAAACAGGAAATAAAACAAAACAAAACAAAACCAGCTAAATAAAATTTGAAATGGGTTCCACATTGGGGCTATGGTCATGAAAATACTGAGTGTTACGAGCAACTGAGAGAGGTAACTTACCAGCTTAATTTGCCTGCATCTGACTCGCCAGAGATAAGCTTCTGCCATTGTCCTGAGGTCTCGTTAACAATACCCATGGCAAACTCCTGCAAAAAATACAGAGGAAAAAGATTTGTGATTCCATACATGTATGCACATATCTTTTGCCACAGTGTGTTTCCATTGATTGTGTACTAAAGAGAGAAGATTTGGGCTGCATTTCATATAAATTGAGAGGAAGACCTTTTATACAAGAATACTAATTATACATGTACATGTCTCATTTCAAAAGCAATAATACACAATACTTAAATCTACTACTTAGGCGATAGAAGCAATCTGCTAATCCTTTAGTAAAAACGAAACAGCAGCACAGATAATTATCCAGGCCAGTTATCATTAGAAAGTTGTACAGGGGTGATTGTACAAGGGGCAATCATCCATGTACAGTAATTTTCAAGTATTCTAGAGTTTCTTAGACTGGCAAGACCAAAGTCACCAAATATTGCTTAAAGTAATTTTTGAAGAAACATTACACACACGGATTACAGAGGACTAGGAAATGAAACCTCAATGCCACTCAACTAGATTAAATCAAGGGTTCAGTGACAGAAAGACGTAACTCCATATTTTGCCAAAATTAGTATTTAATATCAAAATGTTCAAAAAAATGTGGGCTCACCAGGAAACATAAAGACGTAACTCGGCCCAACACCCCATTAAAGTCAATGGCTAGTGAAACAGAGACTTAATTCCTTAATAAGGCCCAAGTGCTCAGTGACACATAAACCACTTTTTCTCAAAATGGCCAAAACGGAGTTTTGTCTTTGTGTCAATGACCCCTTGAAATGTTTCTCCAGGTCAGACGCTGTAAAAAGACACCTTTCATTTGCTTACCCTGTTCTTTGGCTCTTCATTGAAGGCAAACTCATTGAGGGGCTTTCCGTCGGGAACCTTGTAGATCTTGAACCAGTTCACACTTGCCTGGAAAAGGAAGCAAACAATAAACCAGTTCATACATACAATCTTCACATGGTAGCAAACAATAAACCAGTTCATACATACAATCTGCACATGGTAGCAAACAATAAACCAGTTCATACATACAATCTACACATGGTAGCAAGCAATAAACCAGTTCATACATACAAATTACACATGGTAGCAAACAATAGGCCAGTTTGTAGATACAATCTGCGCAAGAGCATATAAAGGTCATTTGTCTAAAATTGTTAAACCCATCAGGACGAATACTGGATTAGTGCTCATGAAAGTTATGTACCGGTAATCATTATGCACTGGCAGTACATTCTATAAAACACAGGTGGAAGTATTCTTCTTAATATGACAAACAAAATGTATTCACAAAGCACCTCTATCACTTTGGCAGTGATTATTCTAAAATGCACAAAGTGGGACTTCTCCATGATTAAGATCTGTGGATATTTGGGGTCATTCGAACCATGTGCTATCTACAAAGTGGTCTAAACCATCATCATCATACACCAGGAGAAGAGTGAAAATGGATGCACATGCATTAGATAAAACTTCTGAGAAAATGCATCCAACGTTTTTTATTATTATACAGTATGTTTCAGTTGGTACATTGTCTAAATTGTTATTAATCAGTGATATTATAAATTCAGCAATCCCTAAAAACTACTTGAAAGGTTGACAATAATTTGAGCTAATGCCTGTCTAAGATTACGTAAAGCAGAACTTTGGGGAAGTACCAACCAATCAAAAGAGGTTAATAAATTATTTCATTTTATCATCGAAATGTTATTTGAAATACAAGGAAAATATTAGATACTTTGATAATGAAGAAGTTAAGAAGGTAATAATATAATTATAATTATAATGATCACCCTTGATATGTATTCATGTTTCATTTTACTTGTTTTGTAAATAGTCTATATGTGACCCGGCACCACAAAACCAACAAAAAGTCGCAACCAGCGATTCTCCGTAATCAGCTAAAATGTCAATTTAGGTGAAAAAAATAGATTTTTGTTTTTTTTGCATTTTCTGAAAGAGTGGTCTTTTTTGTAGCTAGTATCAAAATTTGGAAGTCTAAAACATAGTAGAAGATGTGTTTTAAACGGTTTTTCTAGACCAGTTTTTTTCGCACAGCCTTCGGTCTCTTCCAAAATTTGATCACTTTTCCCGAGCGAAATTATCGTAGTCCGGAAATGGTCGGTCGTTGCTAACGGGTCGTGCTACGCGGGCTGTGATTGGTCCGTTATAGCAATCAGTGCGGCGCGCCATTTTGTTTGTATCCGCTTTCACATCCGAGTTCCAGATTTGCGTTCGTCTTATATTCTCCGTTAACGACTTCGACTAGCTTGATTGTACATCACATATCCAGAATTTGTTGATCAAGAGTAGACCTAAGAACATTATTATATTTTATACATTTGAGAGTGACAAGTTGCGAAAAAGTCTACAACGTCGTTACAATGCCAGGTTTTGTACGTGAGCAGAGCCGTGGGATGGTACCGGGGTGCACCAACGCAGATGCCCGGGTAGCTCGGGCGGTCAACGAAGCGATGATGCGGGGGCTAGCTGCGGGGGATCAGGCCAACCTTACAGCTTTGCTTACTGAACACTTCGGGCAAGACAGCGACGAGAGAATTCCTGATAATGTGGTTACAAATAATTGCCCAGATGTATACAAAACAAGATAGGTGACAAGCAGTGTTATGTAAGGGGGAACAAAAAGACTCCGGGTCCACCATGAATAGGCATTGTCTAGTGCAGGTGTCTCGGCACTATGTTGCAGTTCACTTAATCTGTCCAATTACAACTCTATACATTTACAACATAATAACTTTTGAAAGACTTAAGTCCACACATTGAAACCTCAGAAACATAATGAACAGACTATGTTTGACCATCAGGCCAAATTTCAGCCTAATCTGAAAATCTCTTCATAGTGGTTGCTATGGCCTTTTGATTCACCCTTCTATTGATTTCCCTGTGGTTTGCTTGCTCCGCATGCTTGAATAGCCCCAAACTTTAAAGCTCTCTTTCTCACAATTTAATACCAGTAACCTCCCTCACCAGCTCTTTTCATTCACTAAATTGAAAGGGTTAGGAAGCTTCAATTTGGACAAGTAATATACCATTTTAATGAGGAGAACTTCTTCTTTCATAATCAGATGAAATCAGGAAAATAATTTTTTGCGACTTTTTGGTGGTTTTGTGGTGCCGGGTCACATATGTATTTTGAAATGTTAGAATAAAGTCCCTTTGAAGAGGTGAAGAGAAAAAAATAATAATAATACAAGAAAACAAATTACAATAATTAATACAATAACAGAGAAAGCCATCAACCAACGCCTGGGGATTCCCAAAAGAAACTGAGGTTCTGTAGGGGGCCCTTTTACTTAGTTGATGGTATAATACCAAACTATACACAAATATACATAAATTACACAAGATTGTTTGTCCATCCAAATTTATGTTGCATCTTGAACATTAAATTGGATGATGCTTTCTTTCAATGGACATACAAGCTTTAAGGGTATCCATCAAATGTTGTAAAATCTTATTTTAAAGAACCTTTTCTACTCACCTCCAGAAATCCGGGCATCAACCTCCGAATGTCATCAATGTCTGAAAAAATTGTTTTAAGATAAGAAATGAGAAGTAATGAAGCTCTGTATTTATGAGTTATGTGGTGGTTATTTTTACCCAACTGCTAAGAAAGCATAAATGCTTGTTACTAAGCAACCAGAGGACCGACGGCTTTAGGTCCTCTCCGAGGGACCTGGTGATGAGGGGGAATGCCTTACCAAAGGGTACTAGCGCATCGACTTAGTTTTCGAACCCGGGTCACCGGATTACGAGACCCCTGCTCCACCAACTGAGCTATCGCGCCTCCTCGTTGAAATGTTCAACATTTTTATTTGGAAAAACAGCGATTTTTAACCTCTTAATTTCATCTCATTCTAGAAGGAAACATGTGTTGTAGAACCTGTCTAGAATGGCTACCTGTCTACAGTGGTTACCTTTTGTGTTTCCCTGGGGTGGCCTAAATACACAGGTTTAACTGTACGTTTTTTTCCCCAGAAAATGTCCACATGTGCACGACTATGGGGCAAACAAGATGAGGCACCCCCTGCATCATTGTTTTAATATTTATGAAGTCTGCAGTACAGTTCATCGATTTTTCCGAAAGGGCAACTAGTCGGCGGTGGAGCTCCTGCAAATGCATCACGGTAATAGAGTATTCCAAAGTATCCAAATTTAAATAACCACAGAAATGCACAAACAATCTAACTTACCATTCATGTCTTTTGCCAGTGGGTCAGTCACATCAATTGCAAAAATCTTCCAGTCAGTTTCACCTAAAAATAAAGAGGTTCATGGCTAGGTAGGTGACCTTGAATACAAAATTTTTACTTAAAAGAAACTGATTACTCTCTTTACTGAATAAGCCAGTTCGTAGATACAATCAACGTGTGGGCAGATATTTAAAGGTAAATTGTACCAAAAGCAGAGATGCCAACCTCTTGACACAAAAAAACAGACTGAGTATCCTAAAAAATCGGATTTTGGAGAGAAAACTCAGATTTTCACGAAAACTCGACACTACCACTGGCCAGTCGGCCCCGGGCCGGTAAAATTTCAGAAAAATGTTTACTCTTTCATTCAAATTTAATGAGAAAATAGTAAAGCAAAGTTTTTGTTGGGGTTGAGGGGGTTTAGTTGTACATGTTTCTATGCGATTCTGCTGTTTTTATGGGTTAAAAAAAATAAAAAATAACCATAAACAATGTACTTTCATGTTTTATCAGGGTACACCATTTCTTTGCATGTAACGTCAACAGTGAACACTCAAAAAGATCGACATCATGATTTCCATTATCAATACTTTTAGGAAACTCAACACAGAGACCGACAGGAGGAAGAGATATTGAATTACCTTCATCAATCATAGCAAGAGTTCCTAGGACCTTCACCTGGATAACCTCTCCTCTCTTGGCTACCTGCAATACAAATAAACAAATAGGAAAATTACATTAAGCCCGTCTGCAGTAGTTCGACCAGGGGGGATTAGACCTTCCTGCAAGGTCACTGACAGGTGTGTATCTCATCAAATCAGCTCTCAATGAACATAAGAAAAAGAGGATCATGGGGGACCAACAGGCACTGATTAGGCATTGTTTGTTATATATAGGGGGCAAGTAGCTATAAGTAGTGCAGTGGGGCTTTAACAACCACAATACAAAATCTTTTGAAGTTAGTAAATGACTACTGAGAGAAAGCAGACTGGACCATGCTCTGAGATGAATTCAAAGGCTTATTGCAGTCTCAAGATTGTCAATGCGATCTTGTTTTAACCATGATCCCAACATCTGCCGTCTCTATTTGTAATACCGCATCCAGTGTATAGATTCTCAAAGGCATATTTGACAAAATATCATCTTAAAAATGTATGAATAAATATACATAACTTTTAAGAACTGCACATGTGACTCTCCATTTAATATCAGAAAATTAATAATTGATATCATTCCTATACATAAAAAAAAATAAAAAAATGGAACCAATAAACAGGGGTCAACACCAGCAGGTGCCCGCCACACATGGGTGCCCTAAATCTAAGTCTGGACCCCCAAAATATCCAAATTCTTAAATACAGTCAAACCTGCTTAAACACCCACATGTCTTCAAAGACCAAAATTTCTTGCTTCCGTTGAAAAAGGTTTCTCATTGAAACATGTACTAAAGGAACCTGTACATAAAGGCCACCTGCCTAAAAATAAAGACCACTTTTTTGTCTCCCTTGGGTGGTCTTTATAGACAGATTTCACTGTACTGCATTCTGACTATAATGAACGTTCAGTCCTGACCCCTTACCAAACCCAATAGTGTGGAACCCTGAATTGGTTTGACCTGCCTCAGCTGCATGTCTGGCAGTAACAAGGTTAGTTCTACAGAGATATGATAAGAGACCGAGAAGAGATTTAATACCTTCCTGCCGATTTCACACACATCCAGAGGATCATTGTCTCCTTTACACTTTGTACTAGCGTCTGTATGGTTAGGATCCTCCCATGTCTAAAAGAAAATGTCATAAAAGATCAAGAAAGAAATAAACACAATGTGAAAGAAACTTGCTGAAAATATCTCTCTAATATTTCATCTACGAATGAAAACTCTCTTGATGTATTAAACTAAGTATTGATACTGTTATTCAATTGCCATATCTGTTTGATACTTTACTTTAGATTTGTTTTCAACATGTGTCTACTAAATAACACTTTATCAGAGAAGCTGTTTATTATGTTATTTCAAATTATTCATTTACTGGTACATGGTATTAGATGTTTTTTTATTCAACGCATCAACAAATATGGAATTAAATTGGGATAACATTCAATAAAAGAAATGAATAAACAAAAATTTTAATAGATTTCTTCATTTTGTTATGAAACACATGGAAAAAAAGATATTGCAAGGAGTCGCCCAATGGCTATCGTTAATTACCTGAGGGAAGGCACCATAATTCCAGATGTAGCCGTGATGAGGAAAGCAGTTTCTGACGAATCGTAGCTTGCCCTTCTTTACATCCTGCTTGATAGGGTTCATGGGAGCTGCGGTGTCGATCTAAACAACAAGAGTGAATATATACAATACATAACCAATGAATAGAAAAACAATGTTAATAATAGCTATATCTACAGTTAACAACAAAATTATTCATAGTTTAAACATATTTGTGGCTTACACCCAGTAAAAAAGATCGATTGGTCGATCTGTAATTGAAAAACAAGTCAGAAAAAATCTTGGAACCAGCGGGATTTGAACCTGCCATCTACTGCTTGCCGGGCAGCGACTGTTTTTCAATTACAGATCGATTAATCGATCTTATTTACTGGGTGTAAGCCACAAATATGTTTAAACTATTGAAATTTCTCCCAGGAAGCATTATATTTATAAAAAAAAAATTAAAAATTATTCATGTTTTTTTTTAATCTCAAGACTGAAGATGGACTGGTTGAATTAGGGGCCTTTGTTTAAAGGTAGGCGTTACTACTGCAGCTAGAAGGGATTAGACCACACAGCGAGCCACTCGAGGTCACTGTGACAGGTGGCTATCTCATTAACTCAGCTCTCATTTAACATAAGAAAAAGAGGATCATGGGGGACCAACAGGCACCGATTTGGGAAGTTTTCTATATAGAGGGAGCAAGTAGCTACAAGTAGGACAGTGTGCCTTTAATACTTTTAGATAGAAGCTTTAAAATGTACATTCTCAAGAAACATGAATCGGGACAAATAAATATTTCACATAGTTTTAAAAAATATGACACTGTGTAAGGGTATGAATAATTTAGTTGTTAACTGTTTATCTATATACATGTACATGTATATTGCACAGTAAGCATCCATCCCTGGAGATGCTCCAACAAAGTGTATTATTATCCTGTCTTTCGCTCAGCTGTTCTCAGGAGCTGACAACTGCAAGGAATCAGTTCCTAAAAGGTACCCAGTTACTACACCTGGGTGGAGAGTGGCAAGTATAGATTGATGTCAAGCTAATGGACATTAGTGCTGAAGCATACTTGAACTACAGAACATGTGATCCATAGTCTGGTGACGCATTAGTCTAGTTCTGGACCATACATGTATATTGATTTTTGTTATTCGCCGACTATGAACGTTAAGCCGAGTGATGGCGCGATCCTTAGTGATTGCGCGATCCCCACTATTATCGGCGGTTTGTGGGGATCGCGCAATCACTAAGGATCACGCCATCACTCGGCTTAACGTTTATAGTCGGCGAATAACAAAAATCAATATATGGTCCAGAACTAGACTAGTGACGCATCCACAAGACCTCAACACTCTACGTGAACATACGGTCAACCAGGTATAAAAATCTTTGTTGGCAAGTGCAGGGTGGAAGAAGGAAAGGGTACCAGCAGAAAAGATGTGAAGAAATTAATCCAAATGGACAGGTCAATCCTTCGGTGGTACCCAAAGCATTGAAAAGATGGAATGGGATGGCAAGAAGTTGTCTTTCATTCATTTGTTCATGTGCATATATATTTACTATAACATCATAACTGTACCTCTACAAGTCGCAATCTTACTGTTGTATGCTAATAGAAGCACCTACATGTAAGTGAATAAGTTATTTATGAATTATGATGCTAATGAATCAGATTCAAATTGGCAACTTCAAAATGGTGCCTATTTAGGGATGTTACAATCTTACCTCCATCTTGGCGTTGGTCCATCGAGGAACCTCCACAACCATGTTCAAAATCTCATTCTGTAAATTACAAAGGGAAAGGAAACCGATGAAGAATTTTGTACAGATTACAAAAATGAATTGTACTGTATTTGTACATCAGTGCTGCTAATTTTGAGCAGAACATTTCAGTGTATTACTATAGCTCTGAATAGAAAGTATGGCTGTTTACCATAAAAATAAAAACAAATCATCTTTATGTATATAGAAAAAGTCTCACTTGCAAAGTATGATTTTGATTGTGAATTCTTCATTTGTCAAAGTTGGTATATACATGTAGTACCATTATTTGTAAATTGGTAATCTTTAAAAATATATCAAGTTGTTCAGTATCATTGCTTGCATAGGAGTAATCATAAACATATACATGTATGTTAAAGTTGACTATACAAATAGAATAAATGTTTACATAAAACTTAATATTGACTCTTTAAACGATATGAAATAAAATAACATGTTTCGATGAGCCACCAATTCCTCACTGAATTCTATGATATTTTATGGTTTTAATGTTTTCCTACATGTTGCTATTAGGCAAACAATTTTTTTTTGTTTTAAATCAGAGTCATTATTTTGAATAAACATGTCCTACAAACCACACACAGATTGCAAAACTTGCAAAACTTCATAAAAGCAGACACAAATACTTGGCAGATAAATCTTTCAAGAGCTTGAAAGATCAATATACACTTAGCTCAGACAAACAAAATCTCAATAATTTCTGTATTAATGACCTCTTGGACTTTGCCTAACTCAAACACATGGAGTAATTAATTTCCTGTGTATACAATAAAAACACACACAAACATTTAAGAATAGCAGCGACTTCAAACATACTTATACTTTTCATCCTGCACTCATTCAACAGAAAGCTAAAATCAGACAAAAACAGAAAATACAAGCGGAACCTAACGGAACAAAGCGCGCGAAAAATAACAGGCTGTGATTGGCTGCCGGAATGTAGACATTAATGACAACAAGCTTTAGCAATGCTAGCTAAAATAACACAAGTCCTCACAAGCTCTTTCTGTCGGCACAGAAAAAGCTTTAGTATGTCTATATTCATTGCTATTCTTCAATTTTGAAGTCCACAAAAATCTGTTACAAAAATATGATGAATTAAAGGACTTGCAAATCTACTATTGAAATGTCATTGCCACTTAACCCTATCAGGGCAGTAGGCTATTGAACTTAGCCTACATTTTCAAAACAGACCTAGTATCTTTGCCTTTTAGCAATTTAATCTGTACATATCTGTTCCTGTAAACAGAGTACAATACACATGGACAGGGTAATACTAAGGAGGACCAAGAAAAATAAAACAATAAATGGAAGGTTCGTATTCTTCTTCTACTTCTTCCAGTAAAGTAAAGACCCCCGTTGGCATATTATCGTACTTGTGCTTGTCGAGTGCCCAGATGAATAGTGCAAGTAAAAAAAAATCTCACTACAAGTTGATACTATGTGCGGCTAATAAACAGCAGAGGCTTAACAAAGCCTCATTTGTTGCACCCCCTGCTTGAAGATCCCTAAGGAGGTGCTGTTGACTATATTCGGAGGGATTCAAAGTCTTTTTACAGATATCCAATCAATGAGTACAACTAACAAGTGCTGTTTTGCTTTTTTTAAATACCACACAATGATCTGACAGAAAGCCTCCCCAATTTGTGTGATCTTTATACAACATGATTCGTATTCTACACATTCATTTAAACTCCGTTGAATTCAGTTAGATCTAAGATCATGTAGAACAAAAGGAAAACCTAGACCTCAGAGGCTCAGACTAACTTAGTTTGTTTAACGATCTATTGAACAATAGCCCAAACCCAGTCTCAGGCCCATGCCTTCAATTAGTGACCTTTTCTTCAAAGAAAGAACACAAATATTTTTTTTCTTACTTCTTTATCAGCATAGAGTGGAATGTCGTGGAATGGAGATATGACTTGACCATTGCTGTTCCCTGAAAGGACATAAAAAAGAACATGTGGGGAATACATGAAATGAGCATGATTGAAAGAAAATAAAAGGTCATCTGAAAAAAAAGTAAGCAAGATCAAATTTATGGCATGAATACACTCTTTGGATTTCTACTAATTTTAAAACAGCACAACAACAACAAAATAGTATTTTACTAATGGCTATTGTTGTGCAGTACCGGTAATGCAAAAGCAGCCATTTTCGCATAAACAGCTTGTAATTCATTTGTGTTTCTGGCAGAACCAACATCGCAAACACTCATGATAGGTCAGAGATTTTGTAATGTCAATCACACGTCAGCACATTATCATCAGGTACCAATTTCCAAATTTTTTGACAATGTCTTCTTCGATTTCAAAGCTCTGTGTATACTAGAAAGAACCTTGAACCATGAAGTACTAATCCTTTTTGAAGCTCACTCTGGAAGCTTTACTGGGATGTGGTTAGGTTTAAGGGCTTGGTTATAATATGAAATATGATATTGATATCGCCTAGCCTTAATTGGCACCCATAACCCTGCATGAGTAGGGAGGTAAACAAAACCTAAAATGCGTTTGTTCGTAATCACACGTTCCTTCCCTTCACCCCTTCTTCTCATACACAACATACTTTGAAATCGGTCAAGAATGTAATAAATATGAGATTTTTCATACAGAAGTGATAGCGATTTGGTTACCTTGCACGTGTTTCTGATGATAATGAGCTACATGTAACATGCGATTTACATTACAACAAACGTTGACCTCTAGTCTTACGAGACTTCATAATGTTGGTCCCGCCTGGAAAGCAAATACACACGGTGTACACAAGAAAAACTGTTTCTGTATTGCCAAGTGTAAAACAGCACACGTCCAGGGAATTCACTAAATTCAATGAACTCTGTGGATGGGCCTTACAATCCTTAAACTAGTCAATATATTTTGTATTTTGCACGGATCGTCGTGTGCCGCAATCATGAAAGGTAGTCTATAGACTACTGTACACATTAATTTGAGGATTTTTTTGCATCACTTTTCGAACAGACAAATGGGATTCTAATTAAGGCTTTGTGCTATCAATATCATATGTAGTGATTCAGCCCGAGCCCGTATGGCTCGGGCGCATATATGCGCGAGTACCGCATTCGGCGGCACTCGCAGATAGTTTTCCTGGCTATGTCCCATACTGGGGACATCAGATCGAACCGGAGACTGCACGCGACAAGTACATACATTGTTGATTGCTCGTCTCTTCTATCTACTGTCTACTGTCTTCTGTCTACTACTTCTACTAGCATCTAGTGGAGCTCCACTCGTCGGTATAGCTTCGAGCTTCGACGGTACAGCTTCGAGTACAGTTAGTTCTGCAGTTTATGGTAGGACTAATCCTTATTCTAGTCGTTTATATGGTAGTTAAGATTTAGGCCCAGTAAGATAAGTTACATGTATATTCCGCTCCGGCTCTACAATGGCGTAATCGTTCTTTTCGGACTTGCGCGAGATATTTTTTTTTGTAGCACACGTGTGGGTGACGCCATCTTGTTTGTATTCACTCGTGTACTTAAGGGATTTTCAATTTTGGTAAATTAATTCGTGGGGCCTTGTAAGCTTGTTTTTTCCCCGTTTGTAGTTGGTTATTGCTGTAGATTAGTAGTTTAGGGACTCGTAGGGTATTTTCAGTGCTGTATTCCGATTTTTGGGTACTCATTTCCGTGTTTTGGGGATAATTTTTTGTGGTCGCACACATGTCCGTGCCGCCATCTTGAATACGTTCACTTGTGTGTTGAAGGATTTTTTTTATTTTTGGAACATTTTTCGTAGAGCCTTATAAGCTCATAGTTTTTCATTTCTTGTCTGCTTAGGGTTGTAGGATAGTTTTTTAGGGACTCGTTGGTATTTTTACGGCCGTATTTCGATTTTTGACATCGGTTTCGGTCATTTTTTGTACTTAAATTTGCTCATTTTTTTCTACTCACTAGACTGGTTGTACAGCCGTTTTTTGTAGTTGTGATCCTCTCGCCAGAGTTTTATACTGTGGAGATAATTCCACGGTGTTCTTTTTCGGTGAGGTATAGGGTCGTTCAAGTAGAACTTAGTAAGTAGGGGTAGGCTCAAATTAGACTAGTTTCAACCCTCTCGCCGAAGTATTATTACCGTGGAGATAATTCCACGGTGTTTTTCGGTGAGGTATACTACGGGTATAGGGTTGTTTAAGTAGGGGTAGAATTAGTGAGTAGGAGTAATTAAATTAGTTTCAACCCTCTCGCCGAAGTATTATTACCGTGGAGATAATTCCGCGGTGTTTTTCGGTGAGGTATACCATTGGTATAGGGTTGTTTAGGTAGGAATTTTTTAGTAAGAAACTAAGTAAGATTATGAAAGAAACTAAGTAAGTTATTAAGTAGGCAATTGCCAATAGGTCTTTCCTGTAAGAAACTAAGTAAGAAACTAAGTAAGTAAGCAAGTATTTTCCTTTAAGTAACTAAGTAAGCAAGAAGTATTTTCCTTGAAGGATTGACTAGGTACCCAAGTAAGTGGGATTTTTGACTGTCAAGTCTTGTTTTGTATATCTGTGGATTTGGGGTTAAATCGTGGGTGGTATTTAATTTCAACTTCATTTCATCATTACTAATATTGTACGGCCATCTCGCCGAGCATTATACCGTGGAGATAGTTCCGCGGTGTTTTTCGGTGAGGTATGTTGCCGGTTTAAGTGTAGTCCTTTAGTGTTACTTAGTAGGGTTTAGTTTTGGCCCGCTCGCTGAAGCTGTTCACCGTGGAGATAATTCCACGGTGTTTTTCGGTGAGGTTTAGGGTTCAGTATTTTCCTGTCAGGTACTTAGTAATCTATTAGGAAACTAAGTATTAAGTAAGCGAGAAGGAAGGATTGTTTGTGTATTTAATTTTATCATTTGGCTATTTAATCGTTGCTGATTTAAAGCCGGTTATGGCTTCAGCGAAGGTTAACGTGGAGCAGGTACAGGGGGAGGGGACTAAGCAAACCCAGACTGTCCAGGGTCCCGATCCCGTTTCCCCAACTACGGGTGGAGGCCCAGCTGGGCCTATAGCCGGGTCTGCGGCTGAGTCACAGGCTAGGAGCTCGCCGCAACCAGCCGAGCCCTCCGCCGACTACCGGTTTAGGGACGTTGGCAGTCTACCTTCCAGGGAACCCCCACGAAGTAATAGTTATGTCTCTCCCTCTTCTAGGGAATCCCCACCAGGGGGTCAGGGGGATTACTGGCCGCAGGGGCGCCGAGATTGGCCCCCTCGTCTGCCAAGGTCGCTTAGTTTCGATGGGAGGACTAGTTGGCATTCCTTTCTCAGGAAATTTACAAGCTATGCTGCGTCGTGCCAGTGGAGTCCGAGGGAGTGTTTGGATGCTCTAGGCTGGTGTCTGGAAGGGTCTGCGTTGGATTGTTTTTCCAATCTTCGGGATATGGGCACCGAGTCGTATTACCCGATGTTGACAGCGATGGGGCGTCGGTTTGGGGCTACCCGATTTCCGGAGGAGGCCATAGCCGAGTTTCGGACGGCTCGCCAACTCCCGGAGGAGTCCCTCCTTGGGTGGTCCGACCGGCTCCAGGCTTTGTTTTGTGAAGCTTTTGGGTCTGACCAAAGGGGTGACGGCACTCAGATGGTATTGCAGCTATGCCAGGGTTGTACGGATAAGGCGGCGGGTTTGACCGCTCTGAATAAACGCCCGAAGTCCGTTGAAGAGGCCCTGGAGGCCATCAGGTGGGCACAACACACCCAGCGTGTTGTGTACGGGAGCGAGCCCCGCCGTTTATATCCAGCTCCTCGGCAGCAGGTGCGGCAGACTTGCCTGTACAATCAGGAGGCAGACAGTTATGATACAGTTGAGGAGCCGGGAATTTATCGGTATAGGCAACCCTATCGTTCCCCAACAGTTTCCACAGGTCGAGATGTTCCCCGTCCGGCTCCTGTGGAGGACCGGGGGAAGGACAGTTATGATACAGTTGAGGAGCCGGGAATTTATCGGCATAGGCAACCCTATCGTTCCCCAACAGTTTCCACAGGTCGAGATGTTCCCCGTCCGGCTCCGGCGGCGGACCGGGGGAATGTCAGCACCCTTCTTGAGGTTCAAGGGAAGGACATAGGCAGTCTGAAGGTGGACATGAGTGGAGTGAAGAAAGAACTCTCCAGTTTGAGGACACGCATGGACAACATGGATAGTATGTTGGCGGAAGTCTTGAAGACTGTTAAGTCTTTGGAGGTTTCTATGCTGTCCCATGCCTGCTCTCTATCTCCCGTGGCTAAAGTTCCGGAAAACCTGGAGGGGTCGGAGAGCGAGGCCGATCTCCGATCTGGAAACCAAGAGGCCTACAATCAGTGAATACTAGTGTAAATAATGTTAGTGACCCGCCTGACTCTTCGGTCGGTCCCTTGGACAAAGTAAATAATGTTAGTGACCCGCCTGACTATTCGGTCGGTCCCTTGGACAAAGTAAATAATGTTAGTGACCCGCCTGACTCTTCGGTTGGTCCCTTGGACAAGGTAAATAATGTTAGTGACCCGCCTGACTCTTCAGTCGGTCCCTTTGTCAAGGTAAATAATGTTAGTGACCCGCCTGACTCTTCGGTCGGTCCCTTTGTCAAGGTAAATAATGTTAGTGACCCGCCTGACTCTTCGGTCGGTCCCTTTGTCCAGGTAGTTAATGTTATTGTCAGGGGGGAGGAGGTACATATGTACTATGGAACGGATTCCAGGGCAGCCTGTATCCAGGGAGTTTGTGTCGCTAGGACGGCCGTGGTGCCCCCTTCTAGTGGGAAGCGGGTAAGATGTAGGGTTGTTGGGAGTCCAGGGCTCCAGAGTAAGGACCTTTCCCTTTTCCAGCCCACCCACAGGCTCCCATTTTGGATTCCTTGGATCGTGTTTGATCGGGGGAAATAACATATTTGTCTTAAATATATATTATGGTTCACTATCAAAGCCATTCACAACGGCTCGTCCGCAAGGACATGGTGCCGGTTCTATTTTGGATTCCTCGGATCATGTTTGATCGGGGGAAAGAACATGTTTGTTATATATATTTTAGTTCACTTTTGTTTACAGAATATGATTATGTTTTGGGGGAGTAATTCCTCTGGATCTGCTTGATGGTGTTGTGGGCCTGGGTGCCCTGAATGATATCAGGAACTTGCCGGCAGTGGCTATTGTGCCCCCGGGGGCCGAGTGGCCCAGAGAATGTAATCTTATTTTGTTGAAGTGTTTTCACCTTCTATATCATTTTCCATCTGATTTCAGTGATCTGCTTTTATCATTCTAATACTTCTTATATGCACCGTTTGGACTGCCTGTAGGGAGCCGTTTGGCTCTCATGTGGGACTGCCCAGTTTCTGGACATTGTACCATCCAAACTGCACTTGGGGAATGGGGAGCCATTGGGCTCTTCCCCTTTTCTGCACACTTATTGCCATTCATCGTTTATGTTGATCACTCACTCTCATGCTCGGTCACCTTGGGAATTTAATGTAATGCCCCGGTTAATCCCTTATGCCCGTGCCAAGACGTTTTGCAATTTGTCATTATGTATAACCGGCACGGTAAGGGTTAACTGGTATATTTCTGTTTCTTTATGACTGTAATGCCCCGGTTAATCCCTTACGCCCGTGCCAGGACTGCTATTCTTTGTCATTTACATGTGACACCGGCACGGTAAGGGTTAACTGGTATATTTCTGTTTGTAACCAGAATGGAAACCATTATGGTTATGGGATTGACTAGTTATATTATATAGTTGTATATTTTATGCATCATTATGGCTATGGGATTGACTAGTTATATTATATAGTCGTATATTTCATGCACTATTATGGCTATGGGATTGGGTCTCTATACACATGTATTTTTCATAATATTTCCGGTACCAAATTTTGGAATACAGTATATTTTTAGGTATGATAAAGGCGCCCGCCCTCTGGAAAGGCCAAGACTTCACCGGTGCTGGCAGGGAGGGTCCTTGACCCATCCGCCAGCGGGAACGGCGTGACCCCGCACTGCGGTACGGGAGTAGTTTTAAGTTAGTTTTAGTTTAGTTTAAGTTAGAAGTAGGCTTCAAACTAATTAAGTAGGGAATAATGTAGTGATTCAGCCCGAGCCCGTATGGCTCGGGCGCATATATGCGCGAGTACCGCATTCGGCGGCACTCGCAGATAGTTTTCCTGGCTATGTCCCATACTGGGGACATCAGATCGAACCGGAGACTGCACGCGACAAGTACATACATTGTTGATTGCTCGTCTCTTCTATCTACTGTCTACTGTCTTCTGTCTACTACTTCTACTAGCATCTCGTGGAGCTCCACGCGTCGGTATAGCTTCGAGCTTCGACGGTACAGCTTCGAGTACAGTTAGTTCTGCAGTTTATGGTAGGACTAATCCTTATTCTAGTCGTTTATATGGTAGTTAAGATTTAGGCCCAGTAAGATAAGTTACATGTATATTCCGCTCCGGCTCTTCATAACATCACCAAGCTGGGCTTATGAACATGATGAAGGCTAATTTTAACAGAAGTTAGATTCAGAATCAATGAACATGATCCTTCATTAAGTTCATCTGTCATCTCCGCAACATCACTCAATTTTTTAAAAAATAGTTTGGACAAGCACTGGTCTTCCCAACACCAGTCTTCCTCAACACCGGTCTTCCCAACACTGAAATTCTTCCATAAAATGTGTGCGTCCACCCACCATGCTGCATGCACAAAATAATAATTTTAAGTTGCTGGTAGTGATACACAACCAACACACATGCACATACAGCGACCTAAAGAGAAACAAAACTAGAACAAATAACGGCGCTTGTTCAGAAACAAAACAAGTACATACCGATGGTGGGTTGCGGGCGGGCGCCTGTGTGGAGTTATCTACCGTGTCTCAGATCCACATTACGGTAGATAACTTCACACAGGTGCGCGCCCGCCCGCAGCCCACCTCTGTATGTACTTGTATAGTGCAGCGGCGCAGTTTGCCGTGAAACCTGTGAAAAAGTGTATACTAATATCAACGTTTATCCGAAAAATACTCCAAAAATAACAAGAAAATTGACACGAAACAGGTAATATTAATAAACATAACAACTTTTAGTTTTAACTCATGATCTTTATTTGGACATGAATATTTACTTCATTTAGGGTAGATCTGTTTTAGTAGGGTATCTCCACGCTGGAGTTACGGGTCAAATTTTGGATACGTTTCTGAACAAGCGCCCAAATAACCCCGAATAATGCACCTGTCAATTGTATGACCCACCCCATGAACCCCGGGGAAGGTGCGTCATGGTTGGGTCATTTACCATCAAGGTGTGACTCAGGGTACCGTCATTTTACTCCTATGGTCAGTCACAATATTGACGGTGGGGTGTGTCGATGTCAGTCACTTTACATAGGTGCGTCACTGAATAAAGTACAGTGTATTCACGGCCGCTAGCGAAGCCCGCAAGCTCGCTAGCGCGGGTGTACTTCGTGAAGTCTAGTCCAACCAAAATGCCGAGTCGGCAAACTTTGCCCCAAATATTTTGGTATTTATATTTGTTAGAATCTCGTAAGCGATTCATTATTTTGGCATTTTACTTTCAAAAAGAAAATGTCAACTTGCTCAAAGCGGGATTTTAATACACACATGTATTGCTGAAAATCAATGTGTTCTTGCAAGCAATTGCCAAATTAAAGAGCTGGTCACCGTAACACGAACAATGCAAGTACTATTACTTACGATCATACTTATAATACGATCTTCAAATTGATTTGTAATTGGCACTTAAATTTGTACTACTAACTTTCAGCTCAGCACTCGACAAGCTACAGACAATTTTTTCGCATAGGAAAGCACATTTATCGCAGATCGCCATGCGGTTGGTTTTCTGTGGGTTCAATACGTAGTGATCGGACTGAAGTAAGCGGCGTTTTAAATGCGCTTTTACGTTCGCAGCATCTTACGTGCCTTGAAATGTGTATGTAAAAGCCAGACACTGCGCAGTGCAGCAAAACAAACTCATCCATGTGATGAGTGTGAGATCCAAGTGACGTACCGCTGTACTGTGCATCACCATCGCGCGCATTAAAAAGACTTGAAGAAATATGAAACAAATCTGACCGTACGTATTCTGTATTTTACTTTGATTTTGATAATAGATCTAGAGCGTATTAATGATATATTTCAGAAAACAGAAAACATTGTGCCGTGCACGGTGCAGGTGGGGGAACGGTATTGCAACAACAAACGAGTGCTCGTGCCTGGAAATGAGATTAGACCCCGATCGCAAATCAGGAAAAACACGTTCTGTATCATTTCGACCATGTCGAATGTGCGTCAAAATGACAGTCAAAATCAACAACTGGTGCGTCATAATTTTGACCGAGGTACCGTCATTGGTAGCCTGAAGTTCGTCATAGTTTTGCCGCATATGTGCGTCATGGTATAGTAAAATCCGACGCACATTAGACAAGTGACGCACCATCCCCGGGGTTCATGGGGTGGGTCATACAATTGACAGGTGCATAAACCAGGGCTGTCAACCCCTTCTGCATTTTGAGAGTCTCACATCACGCCACCACGCTCATTCTCCCGCCGTCCCACCAGCTGCAGCTAGCGAGTCCGAGTCGTAGCGGGAAACTCCGGCCACTACGCCCTCCCGCAATCTCCCGGTTTACGAAAAAAACCTCCCCGTAAAAGTGTAGAATGAACCAGCGTATTTATGATTTTTTTTTCTTACTCAACTGCTCAACACCCATATCCCCATAATTAATAACCCCCCTTTCCCTGTTGAGCCAAAAACAAATTGATTGCATACGATCTCCCCTAAAGTTGACAGCCCTGAAATTAATCTTGACTAATCGAAACGTGTGTTATAAAATTAACACACGTTTCAATGGGATAATCAAGAAGTTAGACTTAATTAATATGACGGTTTTGAGGAACGGGCCCCTGTATCGGACAGCCAGAGCCGCGGGTCCGGGCTGGGACCGTGGACTGGGTGCGCGCTGTCAGTGTTATACTTACTGAAGAACAGGCGGTAGTCGAGAGAGTTGGGTGCACCTCGAGGTTCAACTGAATACGCCATGGCTAAAATTCGAAAATTTCCGAACTGAAATTTCAATGGCTGTACACAGGAATGAGAAGCCAAAGAGACTTTGGTAAAAGTTCTCTGATGACAGGCGGCCGAAAGGACACGTCGAAAATTATTCGCAAACATGTGGATAGATAATTTTACGCATGCGCGATATAAGCGACGTACAAACAAATGTAATTAATGGTATCCTTGAAGATAACCGGTAATTGACCTTCTCTGTCACCGAAAATTTGTGTTACTAATTGTTATACATAGAGATCTCTGCAACACGATAACAGTTTTTCATCACGTTATTCGACTAATTCGTTGACTGCATTCGTAGTCCAAAGTCCAAAGTCTAACGTTCATCAGATCAGTGATTCGGTATCACAACGTCCTGCTGGGTGAACATGCCCCCCCCCCCCCCCCCCCCACCGGCATCCCTCTCTATACCAGGGGCCCTACAATCCCACGCTTCTGAGTATAAATACTCCCTTCTTTTTTTGTTGAGAGAGAGAGAGTGCACGATAGCATCTAACTCATCTAGCTGAGGCATCCTTTTAGTCTCTAAAAGTCCTTATTATTTATATAGCGCTTTTCAGGATCACGGGGGAGGAGGGTATACTGACCAACAATTTTTATTTTGTTTGTTTTGCTCCCCGAAATTTGAAAATCGCGCCGACCGATAATTCGCTCATTGGTGGTGGTGGGGGGGGGGGGGGGGGAGGAATATTCCTTTTTATTTCCCAAAAAAATTGAGATGGGGCGGGGGTTAACCCCCAAAACATCCCCCGGCTACGCGCCTGAATACTACTACTAGTCTACTAATACCGTTCCTTATCCCATGTTCAGGATATTCGGGCATTGAGATCACCTTAAAAACGGGGGCTGCAGGCCCAACCCCCCCCCCCCCCAAAAAAAAAGGGGAGAAGCCTAAATTTATTTTTTATTTTTATACTGTTATCCACATTATATATGTACAAAAGAAAGAAATTAGCATTAAAAAGAAATGCGTTCGTGATCAAAGTAAGTTCTTGACTGATTGTCATTACACCCCCCCCCCCTCCCCCAGTAGGCCTACGCCATGCATCGGAGCAAGTTTTTCCCGGATACCTTACTTCCTCCTTTCCGTTAAACATAAATATTACGGATGTCCCATTCTATTGATAAAATATGATAACGGTGTGCATTTAAAAAAAAAAAAAAAAATTGGTATCATACAACTCTTCTAAAATGATTCCCCATCCACTAGCTGGTACCAGTGAAATTCGCCACGCATTTGTGGAAATATACGAGTCCACAATATTTTGTTATTATTTGAAGCATTTTCATCTTATTTGATTCGTTTAGAACTGTACCGTAACAAAAGATATCAAGAGGAACGAACTTCAACGGCAACGTCAATGCAAACTTGCTATACAGTGCGTCCCAGAAAAAACGAAACCGAGATAATTATATCGATGTTTTATCATATTAACTTAGTCACATTTATAATTAATAAATGACACATATTATGTGGAAAGCTTAGATCCTCTTCTTTCATTTGATGCAACTCATAATTATGATGCATATTTCACGCATGAGTGATTAAAATATTTTGAAGAGAGGAAACCAAAATGTCATTCGGCGGACGGTATCTGACGGTATCCGGATCCAGGATCTCTTAGGGGGGGGGGGGGCAAATTTGATTTATGCGAGCCGAATATTGGTACGTGATGATGACCACCAGTGACGTAATGGGGGGGGGGGAGGGGGTGCAGGGAGGGGCGAGTTTCCCCCTCCCTCCTCGAAGCGCGGAAGCTTTGACTTTTAATTTTATTATTAAAGAAAGAAGACGATTCGTTGTACTGTTCTCTACTCTTATTCGTCGTCTGAATTCAGTTTTCCCCCTCCCGCGCAAAGCGCGGAAGCTTTTACGTTTCATTAAATGCCCGGCCCCCCCCCCCCACTCAATGTTATTTAGGGTACGCATATGCTCGTTCCCTCTTTTTGAAAGCACCCCCTATCTGAGGACTGCCAATATTTCCGAACCCCCCTTTCGCGGGCATTTAGCGGGCTTTTCCTGCCTTGGAGACCCCCCTAAATCAGGAAAAATGCTCAATGTACCCCCCTAAATTCGGAATAATTTCTCAGGAGTCCAAAGAGATGAGAGAAAAAAAGAAAAAACACCCCCTTTTTAAAGAAATCTCCGGGTGAAAAGTCAAATACACCCCTTTTTTTACAATTCTCAGGCCGGACTTTGTCGCACGAAAAGTACCCCTTTACCGGACATTTTGGCAACACGCATGCGGTCATTCAAACCTCTGAGTGGGGGGGGCCGGGATTAAATGATTCGAGAAAGAAGACGATTCGTTGTACCGTTCTCGACTCTTAATCCTTGTCTAAATTCATTCCCCCTCCCGCGCGAAGCGAAGCGCGGGAGCTTTTACGTTTCATTAAAACTTAGAGAAAAAAGACGATTCGTTGTACCTTTCTCGACTCTTAATCCTCGTCTGAACTCAGTTTTCCCTCTCCCGCGCTAAGCGCGGAAGCTTTTACGTTTCATTAAATCATGAGAGAAAGAAGACGATTCGTTGTACCGTTCTCGACTCTTAATCCTTGTCTGAATTCAGCTAAAGGGTTTAGGCATTAAATTTCGGTCAGATGAGTATCAAGGGGCCCGCCTTAGTGTCCTTGGTTGGGTCCAGGGGTCAGAGCCCCCGGAAGCTTAGGGTTTAGGCGTTTAATTACTGTCAGATGAGCATTTTTGTGATACCTTATTATTTTGTGACACTGGCAGGACACTATTTGGCGTGGGTTCTAGGGAGCGGATCCCCCAGAAATCAGGGGTCAGATGAGTATCAAGGGCCCGCCTTAGTGTCCTTGGTTGGGTCCAGGGGTCAGAGCCCCGGAATCCTTAGGGTTAGGGCGTTTCATTACTGTCAGATGAACATTTTTGTGATACCTTATTATTTTGTGACACTGGCAGGACACTATTTGGCGTGAGGTCCAGGGAGCGGTGCCCCCAGAAATCAGGGGTTTTAGAATTAAATTACCGTCAGATGAACTAAGGGCCCGCCTTAGGGCCCTAGGCGGAATCTAGGGGCAGAACCTCCTGGAAGCTCATGGGTTTTAGGCGTTTAATTACGGTCCAGATGAGCATTTGTTGATACCTTATTATTTTGTGACACTGGCAGTTAACTATTCTTTCTTGCTCTCTTTCTTTCTATTTCTCTTTAATATACTTTTTCAAAAAAAGTTTGGGGAGGGAGCTCAAGGTTCCCGATCCCCGCCGTTCCACGGGCCCTGACATGTAGGCATCTCAATTTTCTTCCCTGACTGTAAATTAGGAATTTTTCAAATTCCAACAAACGCATAAAAAAGTGAGGAAAAATCTCGGAACTATGTAATTTCAGCATTATTTGTAGATCACCGTTATGGAATTTAAAAATAAACCATGTTTGATTTTTAAGTCCCCCCTCCACCCCCCCCCCCCTTCA
>JAVYIG010012454.1:12500-53531 GCA_035222895.1 Strongylocentrotus droebachiensis | reverse complement strand
TTTATTCTTTTATTGGTTGTTCATGTAACATGCATTAAGCAGGCGTGCATAAAAGTACACATAACCCTGCTTAACTTTTGGCAAGTATTGAAATTAACAAAACTAGAGAAAAAGATAAAAACAACATTGTTGTACAGTATGTACTGTATGATAAATACTAACACAGAAAGGTTAAAGTTTTTTGTGGTTTAACCCCCTCATTTAAGGAGCAAGCAACATTGATGTCGTCTACTTTCTCTTCATCAAGCTTTTTTAAAGTATCAGACTTAGCAAATCACTTTATATTTTGTGCAGAAATTATGACTCACAATTTGTTGAGTTTGTCTTTAATTGCACCTACACCTGTACATATCATATAGGAGAGAGATAGTCAAAGTCAAATGTTGTGGTCTGAAAGCAAAGACTACATGCCCATGAACCCATCATAACATTTAGTTATTGTTGTAGCTGTCCTGTCTTTGTGTTTTAAGTAGTTACTGCACTGTTGCATAGAGTGTATGTTATGTTCTAAGTATTTAGGTCGCTTTGATACACATGCCACTCCTACATGTACGCATTGTATGTGAAAATGTGTGAAGGAGTGTGCTATCCGGGGTAGATGTTAACCTATGGAATGCCCTTTCGTGTTGCAGAATGACTCTACATTCTACAATATACAGTCCAGTGACAATTAATTTGCAGTCCAAATTCTAACATAAACCAAGCTGCTATAACAACCCTACATTGTGTAGATCTACAGAGGGTACAATACTATGCCTCAGTCCTTAAAGGTAAAGACCAGTTTTGGAAATGCCCCCCTCTCAAAAAATGAAATGGAAGCTCTTATTACCAATCAAGTGAAAGAATGTGTTTTGACTAATACGTGATGATACAAATTTTGCCTACTAATTGATTTGATGAATTATTATATCTATCCGGACTGGATAGATACCGTGCACGTGTCGCGTACATTAAGGCTGTGCACAACAGTGTAATGAGGTACCCGAGTACACTCCCAGGCTTACAAGCGAATACTCTAATATTCGGACGCCATGTTTTTTAATAATTTTGTTGATGTTTTTTTTTTTTTTGATTTTTAATTTTTTTTTGCCACCACCGTACCACTGGAGCAGTATCCCAAGTCCATCGCCAAAAACCATGCAATTTTACTTTCAGTTGAAGGCGTCAATTTAATAATAATAATAACAGTAAACAATGCTGTTTTAAAAACCAAAGATGGCAGAATAATCCATTTTCCTCCGAGTCCAAACAGAAATCCAGACATTTGGTCCCAGTTTCTGAGTGGTGAGTTTGACAGGGCTTGAGTTGAAAAACATTCTTACCGACGGTACCATGCCAGCGGCCGCCGCTCTCCCTGGCACGTTAAGCGTCGGCCTGGACCAGGATTTTTTTTTATTTTTTTTTTGTTGCGGCCGAATATTCGAGTACGAGAAATCGTACTCGAGTAGTTGTCAACCGTGCGGGTACCGGTACTCGAGCATTCGACTACTCGTCGCAGCCCTAGCGTACATGTAGTCCCATACATCTGTCTGTGTACAGTGCTTGTAACTTTACCAAGACTGGGCCAAATTTCTTATCATTTTGATGATTCCAGAACCTTGCAGTACACACCAATACTTATATGCTAGATGATCAACCTTTCCTGATCGATTCCACAACGTTTCTTTCAAAATGCAATTGCATGACCATAACTGGTCTTTACCTTTAAGATTGGGAGAGAGAGAGGGGTATCTAGGAGTAGGATGCATGATGACATTCACCCAAGTTTACTAATCCATCTTGGAATTTTACTTTTCAGCAGACAAGCGACGCAGAGCTCAGGAATTTCTTCTCGGCCTTTGGTCATGTCAAAGAGGCCAAGATTATTGCAGATAGAGCAGGAGTATCAAAAGGGTGAGTATTTTTCTGACCAAAAATATATGTGTCTTTCATGCGGAAATTCATCTTCCAAATGTGGTGGTTCTATTAAAAACAGAAAATAAAAGAATTAGTTTTAATCGTGAATGTTTGAAGAAAAGCCGTCTTAATAGTGGGTTTTTGAGGACCCGCGGACCTTGACCCGCAGACCTTGTAATCCACAGTCCAGTGACGTATCCACTCGACCACGACACCTCTCGTCTGTATAACGTCATTACCATGTACTTTCAATAGAGACTGCATGCTTGATCATTGCTTGTGTATTAAGAACATGTCAGATGTATATAAGGAATGCAGCCTCTCAGCTTGTCTGTAATGCCATCAGAGGTCGTTGACCCCAAGCTTTCTCGACTCTCCCTCAGCAGTCTATCGGCAAGGCACCTACATGTAATGCCAAGAGACACATGGACCCTCAGTATATGCTTGTGGCAACCTCAAATGTTTGTCAAGGGTTTATTAATGGTTCATCAAACGTAAATTTAATCATCAATCAATTTATTAATTCTTTGTATTCCACTAGACAAGGGAAATATGCAATAAGAGGCAATACAGGGCCGAAAGGATAGCACAGTGTATAGGCTCTTTATTTTCTTTACTCTATACTTTCTCTGTCAACAATGTTACCCTTTGCAAAATGTACACTTTTTGTGCAATAAATCTCTGGTACGATTCCAGTTTTTGTATATAGTGATAGTAATAGTAACTGAATTCTAACTTCAATCTTGAACTGTTAAGGAAACATGTACAGTGTACATGTATACATCCATCATAACATAAGGCCATGTAAAATTGATTACATGTTGATCGTCCAGATTTTTTGAAAAAGAGGAGGAGGGTGTACCCTGTTATTTGATATTTGATATTTTTCCCAAGATGGCTGCCGCGTGTAAAATCCAGCGCTAGAGCGCGGCCGCGCTATCGTGAGGTATCTGCGATGCGATGATCAGTCGACTCGATCGACTCATCTCTAGCTAGCTCCTCGACTCAAGCATATACATGTACATGCGATATATGCATGCGCAGCGCATGCATCATCGCATCATTTTTTAGCGCAGCTTCACTTCAGCATATCGCCGATCATATAGCATATCAACCACTCTACATTTCAATACACTTTTTTCTAGAGTCTTAGTATGTTTGTACAAGAATATTTGAACAGCGTATTTGAAGAAAAGGTGGAAAAGATGCATATGGTAAGTATTCTGTGTTGTTTTCTGAATTTAAAAAAAAAAAAAAAAAAAAATCAAATATCAAATATAAGGAGGCGGGCGGAAAAAAGGAAGCGGGCGGGGACGATCAACATGAAATCAATTTTACATGGCCTAAACATAATTTGAAACTTAATGGCAACCCTATAGTCCAAACCTTTATTATATTTGATTAGATAAAAGGACATAGTGTCATGACTTGATCACCCCCTTTAAAAAACCAGCTGTGTTTGTCTGTCACATCTCCTCCCAGTCCTGAATATGATGCCATGATTGCTTGGGCATACTACATTTATTAACTCACTTGTACCAGCTAGGGCAGCACAATGCTATATACAGTAACTAAACTACAATGTATATGTGTGGTATGTGACACAAGGAAGAGACGTTATGGTTTCCTACACTGTACATGTACATGCACTTGACCTATTTTTCACTGCTTTTTTATGGGGTGTTCACAATTACAGCTCCTGTGGTCAAGATTAAATAATTGTAATTGTTAGGATGATTTATAAACAACATGGATGTCTCCCTCATTGTTGTTTTCTCTCTCATCTCCAGGTATGGATTCATCACATTCGAGACGCCAGAGGAGGCACATAGAATTCTAAAAGATCAGGTAATGATGATAATTGAAGGCTTATAAAGCAAATACATGTACGTAAATTGGAATTAAAATAAATGATGATAATTAAAGATTCATAAAGCAAATACGTGTACGTACTGTACATTGTACTACATGTAAATGTATATTTGCCCATATCACTTGAGGGGCATGAAACAATTGGATATGAAATTCATCAACACAATAGACTTTACAAAATTTCAAAAAGTGCCAAGTGATATTGATTTGATAGATATGATTATTTAATTATCAGGCCTTAAATTTCGTCATTTTTAGGGCAAGGCCAGTTTGGCCTTGAGTACCTCATATTTTTAAGGGCACCAAGGCCAAAATATTTTTACAAAAAGGGCATCGAGGCCAAAATATTTTACAAAAAGGGCATCGAGTATGAGGCCAAAAAAATTGATTCTATTTTTGTTAGATGTCGTGTATTTTATGAAACTTGGGCGGGATCAATTTCCCATGACTGTTAGCACCAGCTTCTTCACAGAATGTATAGAGGTCTACGGTACATACAAACAAGGCGGCGGCCCGCAAGCCTTAGATTTAGCAGCCAGGAGCAAGGGGCAATTTTTTTTTTAAGTTGCCCCTTGCCCACGGGAATTTACCAGAGCAAGGGGCAATTTTCCAAAAACAGATAGGCCCCTTATCTAATCATAAGTTCAAAGAGAGTCTACAATGTTAATTTCATAATGTGAATAGAACGATCAATTTAATAACTTTTTAATCTTAACAATATGAACAGGAATTAAGATTGATTAAGAACATCAAACTTGCACATTAAACAGTATTTTAAATTAACTAAAAATATTGATGAGCAAATGAATAAATAAATTGTCAATTTCACAAACATCGAAAGTCAGAAGGACTTGGCAAGTTTACCGGGCCGGGTATCCCAAATCGAAATCGCACCTCACACACAAACCTTCCGCCACACTCTCGGTAGTAGGAGCAAATTTGAAGAAATTATCTTTTTAACTGTTGTATAGAAAGGTCTAGATCGGCCTAATTAATGAAATAAGATGTAAAAATGTCCTTAGACATTCAACAGCTGAAAGTGACACACTCAGCTCAATTGCGTAACGTCAGGGTGCTACAAGAATTTTTTTCACCACTTGCCCTGTCGGGCAAGTGGGTTTTCAATTTACTTGCCCAAACAATATTTCCACTTGCCCAAAACTTTAAAGCGAAAAAGGACTCGAGGTTAAAGCATTTATTATCTCGTAATGATAAGTTAGTGTTTTAGATAGCAAATTAATGCACATACATGTACAGTGTAACTGTACTGAATAATAACCTAATATGTCAAAGAAAATGGTCAACAAATATGAGCAGCGAGTTTTAAATAATATGTTCACAATCATTAACAGTCATTATGAATAAATATCAAACATTTGACTTTTTGTACTTACTAGAAAATCCCTGTTGTTTATTCCATTCCGATTCGCACGTGTTCATTTCCCTAGAATAATGACGTCATATTTGGCGTGATTCAACCAATCGGCAATCAGAGAATAGCAAAGGCCTGTCGGTGCGGCCTGCAGAGCTAGAGAGAGAGAGCGCGAATAAGCTCGCAGCTGGTACGATCGCGCTAGCTGTCTCTAGCTAGCTCACGGCCGGCCGTGCGTGGAGGCGGAGCGGCATTCATGGCTTGAAGTGTCACTGTTGCATGCGCGCTGAGCTAGCTGAGCTGGCTAGCTGTCTGTGAAGTTTTTTCGAAATCGGAACGATCGCTTTTTTGCTTCTGGATTTTGACGACGGGTAAGAAGTTGACGGGTGAATGGTAGAGTTCTTGGACACTAGGAAATTACTGTAAAAGTATCACTTGCCCGAATCGGGCAAGTGATAATTTGATTTACTTGCCCGACGGCTCAATTTGGTTGCCCCGGGACGTCGGGCAAGCGAGTTTGTCGCGCCCTGAACGTGCGTTCACGAAACCAAAATCGTTCCTCGCACACACACTCTCGCCACTTTTGGTGGGAAGCTGTCGGGCTGAAAGTTTGCCAGCGAAACCGATGCACCCTCGGAGATTCGCAGCGCGTAATTTAACCGGGACTCGAAACGTTTGTCTTGGAAAGCTGGCGGGGTAGCTTTTTGAAGCTAGGTCGGCTGGTGGCAAAATGAGAGTAACTACGATCGAGAACATCGTAGGTGTTCTTAACTTATTAATAAGATAATTCTAAATTCTATTTGAGATAAAATAATAAACTAGACCTACAAACAAACCTCGACAGATCTCTAATGACTATTTGAATGCTTGTTTATTTCTCCAATTGACGATTTTTTTTCTTGATCCTGGCCTTCGATTTGTGCGTCAACAGCATGCACCATATCAAGCGATCGCATGAACGTACGTACGTACGTGCGCTAGCGCATTGCCTATATAATATGAAAGGGCGCATTTTCACGGCACTTGCGCCTTATTAAAGCACTAAATACGAAGCTAGAAGAGAGCTCGTGGGCGGCAAACTGTTCGTGATTTGTGTATTTTTACTGTTCTAATAATTTATGGGCGCATTTTCACGGAAAACACTTGCGCCTTGCCGTCTAGTTTTAAATGAATATGGGCGCAATTGGTGGTTTTATGAGCGCAAATTTCAAAAAAAGGGCACGTCCAATTGGAAAAAAAGGCACGTCGGCCAGTTTGAAAAAAAGGGCACGGCCTTTTTGGCCGTGAATTTATCTTTTTTTGGGAGGGCACCACGGCCAGTCATAGGGGCATCGACGGCCTGGCCGTCGATGGCCGTCGATTAATTTAAGGCCTGAATTATCTTATTCTGTGATAAACTTAATCTGTATACTCAAAATATTATTTTAGTTCATGTTTCCTTCATACTCTGTGTCTGTCTCCCTGTCCGTTTCTGTATCTCCGTCTGTCTCTTTCCCCTTCTCTCTGTCTCTCTGTCTCTCTCCCCCCCTCTCTCTCTCTCTCTCTCTCTCTCTCCCTTTCTCTCTCTGTAACTCTCTGTGTGTCTCCCTCCCCCTGTCTCCCTCCCCCTCTCTCTCTCTCTCTCTCTGTCTTTCTCTCTCTTATCTCCATCTTCTGTCCATGTATCTGTATGGATAATTAGATATAAAGAGTAATGTGGTCTTTATTTTCATCCTTTTTATTTATTTGTTTATCTATCAGGCAAACTGTTTAGTTTTCAAAGAAAAGAAGTTGAACATTGGGCAAGCAATTAGAAAGCAGGTAAGAAAAGTTGCAAGTTAGAGTTTGTTTTCAATTCTGCAGTGAATTTATGCATGGTTTTCAATGTTTCTGCTTATTTTTTGTAGAATTGCCAATTGTGTTTCTTATATCTTTTCACCCTCATTAGCTGTTTCGATGCTTATTGTTACCCCCAAGGCAGATTTGTATCCCTCTTACCTGTAGTAAATCTATAAAGTGATGGTTACATGACACTGACATATATAATTATGTCTATCAGGCATTACTGCCCGAGCTCACTGTAATACTGAATAGGGGCCACATATAAGGAAAACCCTTCCATGGTTGCCAAATGGAAAACGCCCTTCATGCAGGCTGGTCAATGGGCATAATTCAAAAGGATTTAGGGATTGTTTGGTTTGAATGATTCTTGAATAAATGTTTATTTGGAAAATAATTTTTATCCCCTAAAATAAAGAAAGAGGAGACATCTAAATTCTTTTCTTCTTTAGCACATAAAGTAGTCTATTTTTAAGAAAAATGTGTACCACCTTTTTTGCATGGAAGGGGGGGGGGGGAGGAGGAGAAGAGGAAAGCAAATCATTTTTCTTTTGCAGGAAAAATGAAGTTCCTAAAATTTTGAGTTTTGGACCTTTCCATATTAAAAGTTGGAACTCAAATTAAATTTTTACCAGTTTTTTTAGCATTTATATACAGTGTACATTGCGGATGTGTTTTCTAGTTCAATTTTTTAACCATTTTCATATTCATGGATGCCAGCTATACACAGTATTGAATTTGTCCAGCTTCCTACATTATCTTTGTCATAAACTTGGGACTCCTTCACAAAATTGTAAAACTTTCAAGACTATACAAACGTGTGAAGCACGTGTTAATGCATGTACATCATGACTGTGATAGCTTTGATCCCTCGTATAAAACACTGGCAACTTTGTATTTAAACCCTGTTTAATAGACTTGTGTTGTTATTAGTTTTATGCTTCCATCATAGAATTATTTGCAGAAATCTGCTTACCGTGTTTCAGTATTTTCAGGTTGATTTGTTTGTTGACAAGTTTTTCCCTGTTTTCATTCATTTTTCAGCCTCTCAAATACCCCAAAGATGTTGGTGAGTTACAGCATTTTTATTGCACTTTTTTTTCCGAGCAGATTTATTGCATGTTTCCCTTGTGTGTGCTTTTCAAAAATGTTATTAAACGGCTTGATATTTCATTTTCAGCTTTAATTAAATAAAGAATAATTATATGTGATCAACCAATTTTAAACTGTATGATTGAACTGGATAAAACGATATTGTGCAATCAAATGCCAAAGTCTGAGATTTAATTGTAACAAATGCAACATCTTCTGTAAGGTAGTCTAGCAAAATGTAGCGGCATGAAAAGACGCGTCCTGAGCTCAAAATGCATCATTGTTGACAATTTTAATTTTATCGCACAGAGGTAGAAAGTACCACATCGTCAAGATATAGAACTGGGACATACATGTGTTATCTTGCCTTTCTAGAAGAGGCTGAATGTTAACTAAACTTACATTCAGATATTAGATAAAATAACTTCTGATGAGCAAATATCACTAACTATTATGCTTTTTGCGTTCCGGACGAGTATTTTCCTACCTAAGGCTAAATACAAAGCCAAGGGTTAACCACTCTGCATCCCATCCCCCCTCCCCCTTCTCCCCCTCCCCCTCCCCCTCCTCCCCCTCCCCCTCCCCCCTCCCCCATAAAAAAAACAACTAAAACGATATTTGCAAAATTATTAGTATGATCTCACTTGGTCACTGCTCCCTCGCAAGATTAAATTTATATCAAGGTTTTTTGATAGAAAACAAAACTTTTTATTCTAAAAAGTCAGTCTCTACTGGGGGCAGAGGTCAATACCCTCAAAGAGTCTTTGCTGGTCACCATCACTACCACAATGTCTGGCATGTTGCATCCTTCCTCGCCTTGACCCCCAAAATTTTGTCCCTGCTCTGTGTAATACAATTCATTATCTGTTATTCTGAAAACTCTTGTTGTGAACCAATGCTGTCTTGGATTGTTACAGACCCAGCCCTTATTCCAAGCGGGATGGTCTTCCATTCACCGAGCGGTGGGTACAGCTACACGTACCACAACGGAGTCGCGTACTTCAATCCTTCGGACGCACAGCAGGCGGCTACGCACGGTCATCCAGGTCATCCAGTACAGACAACGATAGCAGCGCATCATCATCATCAGCAGCAAGCACAGGTAAATCCTTTCCCAAAGAACTCTTTTACAGTTAAAGGGAACCAAAACCTTCACACTAAGTTACTTTTATTATAAATTTTAAGATATTTGAATAAAATCAGTGAAAATTTGAAAAAATCAGGCAAGGAATAAGGGAGTTGAAGCTTTTTGAAATGACTAGTCACTAGAGGGCAATAGCCAATTTGATGACATCATTTGTGGACAACTCTCCATGCCTTTTGTACATCAAATTTCATGTTTTTCCTTCTTTCTTGTGATTGGGATAATCTACTCCCCTGAAAGCAAGGGTATAGAATGCAAAACGATATTCTACTTCACATTGTTATGAAGTCAGATCAAGAACACAAATAAATACGAAGAAAACAAAAGAATTGTGAAATTTGATGTACAAAAAGCATGGAGAGTTGTCCAAAAATGATGTCGTCAAATTGAATATCGCCCTCTAGTGACTAGTCCTTTAAAAAAGCTTTTACTTCCTTATTCCTTGCCTGAGTTTGTTCAAATTTTCACTGATTTTATTCAAATATCTTAAAATTTACAATAAAAGTAACTTAGTATGAAGGTTTTGGTTCCCTTTAAAGCTTTATTGTACTAGAAGCACTATCACAAAATCCCCTTTAGCGCCATCTCAGGTCAGCTGTAGCAGTATGGTCCTAGCTGTAACTCGCTGCTTCCCTAGCTGGCTTATTGGTCTTCGCATCATGTCCTCTGTCTGCGAAGTGGAAATCAGGTATTGGGTTACGCCCTGTCGGCAAGTTGACCATGAGATGGTGATGTGGAATAAACAGTACGCTAGGGCAGAAAGTTCATCAGTTCAGTATCGCTTTAAATTCTAAAGTTGTTCTTTGTCATTCTCTCCCTTTGTTCTCCCTCTTGCAGCCCCAGTATGCACCGTACACCGTCCCCTTCATGCTGCCCCCTCCAACCCCTCAGCAATACATGACAAACCAACATCAACAGTTTGCCTACCAACAACCCCAACCTGTCAGACAGGTACACGTAGTAAACACAAGCATTCTGCAAGATTTTTGTGATTCTAAAACCTTTTCTCGTGCTTTTTCTATTATATTTGTCGTTTCATTGCACATTTTTGTAATATTCATTGTATTATGTTTTGCATGAGAAATAAAATCATTTGAATCATTGAATGATTTTTTCCTTTTTCTCAAATGGGAGATAATTTGACCATTCAAATTTTGTAAATCTATAAAGATTTGTGTGATTCTAAAACCATACCATGCTTGCATTTTTCCTTATTCTCAAATGCAGTAGGAGATAATTCGACCATTACAAATTTCTTGTAGACAGTGTGCAGGCCGGGCATGACCAGTAATTTGTTTCATCTTTGATAATAAATTGAATCGGTTGAATTGATGTCAATTGTATTCAAGTCAATCAGAAGGAAATGAAATTGAATGAATTGTATAGAATGGAAATGAAATGAAATGCATTATCTAATCTTATTATAGGCGCCTTGAGCATCTCTTGGGGTGGATATGTGCGCATTATAAATGTTGTTATTATTATTATTATTATTATAGAGAAAATCGTCTTTCATTGGTAACGTATGGGCTAATATGATAATGTAGCAATGTATTGTATTTCCACCATATTCAAACCCCCTCCCTTCCTTCCTTTCCATGAGATCATGAAGATTATTAGATAATTATAATAATAATAGTACCGTATTTGCCGGCGTAAAGGCCGCACCGCCGTATAGGCCGCACCCCCAACTTTGACATTTCGTAGAGGAAAAAAAAAATAAAAAATAAAATAAAACTAAAAAAAAAAAAAAAAAGAGAGAGAAAAAAAAAGGACCAAACAAAATGATCGTAATTTTCTTGTAGAACACTCTTTTTTTTTTTACAAACTATACCAAATTCATCAATATTCTTATAAATCAACAAGAAGTTAACCTAAAAAATGATCATAATTTAGCAGATCTTCATCGACTTTTAAGCTAGTACTGTATCGTACGCAGATTTGGTATCCTACAATACCCCTACCTCGATGTGTAGTGTAATCCGAAATAGCGTTTTTCGACCTGCGCAGTTGCGTTGCGCGCCAGCTAGCTCCGTAAGTAACGGCCTGTCCCTTTTTTTACTTTTTGGCGATGCAATGGTACGGACTTAGATCTAGATCTATCGGCAGATTTTATTAGAAAAATAATTTTTTTCGTCTTCATGTCAACTATGCAACATAAAATTGTCGGTAAGTTGTGTGGAGTTATTCTAGAATTGTCCTGTACCGTTGTCTAGTCATGCTACCGTTCCTATAGTCCCATACGTGCAAATGGACGTGATGTTTTGACCGCTGAATTTTGTTGTTGTTGCGTATACGCCGCACCCCGACTTTTTGATTTTTTCTCACCCGAAAATACTGCGGCCTTTACGCCGGAAAATACGGTACTTGTTCTTTTATAGCACATTTCATGTCCGTTGACATTTCAATGCGCTTTACAATATGCATATATATGAAATATTACAAGATCATAAAAGGAAGATGAAATAGAAACATTAATTAGAAAACAATGAAGTTCTTACAAAGAGAAAAACTGCAACATTACTTATCGACTATTGATATGCTAATTTGAAATGATGAGTTTTGAGTTTGGATATGAATGTTTCAGTTTTGGATATACAACGTATCAACATCTTTCTCCAATTTTTGTTTAGCCTGTACCACAGTACCAGACCCAATGGAGATGGGTACCTGCACAGGTAAGAAGAAGCCATTACAACACTCCATCCTCCCAATAGTCTGCTACTGTCGACAGGCATTCATTAAAGTCACTGAGTAGTCGGCTCTCAGGGGGAATTTGACACCGTTCGGGTGTTTACCCAATAACAGGTGTTGTCAATCACCAGGGTTAGCCTTGAGTTTTATGACCATTGGACCTTATGTAATGCTTTGATTTGCCGAAGACTCTCGAGCTCTCCCAGAGATTGGGGTTAATTCTTGACTGGACTATGGGTTTGCTGTGTGCAAAATTGTACGCCCATTAATGGTATTTCCACCAAGTCTGGTGTCGGCGAATTATGGCCTTCTGCACATGGAAACTGGCGATCCACTCCCTTTAAGTCAACATTTATTTTGACAGGATAAAACTTAAGCTATGTCCTTTGGTCTGTCCCCCTCTTTGTTACCACTATAAGTAGAGTTTATGCCATTCATTGCAGACTTACAGGTAAAGCAAAAATACATTTCTTACATGTGTAATGATCTCCCACTAATTACAGGTCCCTCTTTGTGTTCTGGTTTATATTTAGTCCTGATATAACAAGAGAATAAAAGTTAAAAAGAGGTAATTTTATTGGTTCCAAGGAGTTTGATAGCAAAAACAATGTTCCATGGAACTAAATTGAATGATTCATTTCATCAGTCAAGAAAATCAGGGCATCGTTTCACAAAACCGTCATAAGAACAAGTTCACCGACATTGCATTGAAACACGTTCTAAATTTAATTACAGGCATTTCAAAGGGTTGTCGACAAAATTGTACTTATGATGGTTTTGTGAAACGCTGCCCTATTTTTCTTGACTGATCAAATGCATCATTTAATTTACTTATTCAACTTACAAATTGTACTTATGATGGTTTTGTGAAACGCTGCCCTATTTTTCTTGACTGATCATTTGCATCATTCAATTTACTTATTCAACTTACAAATTGTACTTATGATGGTTTTGTGAAACGCTGCCCAGGAGATTACCGGCTTGAGTTATGTGCTCTTATCCTTGCTTCTTCAGGCCCCATCTGCAGCAGCGGTGAACGGCAGCATGCTACCGGTCTCCCCACTCTACCCCAACCCTCCCCAGCCCCACAGCCATGAGGTCATCTACCAACAGGCACACCATTACCAGACACAAGAGATTGGAGAGGTGCCAATCATGGAACCCTCAGCAGCAGAGGTAAGGAAACACCCCCATACAACAGTGGTATAGCCCATTGTGGCAATGTGTTAGCAAACAATTATGTCATATCATCTGATTTAAAAATTAAAAAAAAAAAAAAAAAAAAAAAAAATTATTATTTAATATTATTATTATTAATTTTTTTTTTTTTTGGGGGGGGAGAACTTTTGTCAAGTATCCTTGTTAGGACCCCATCCCCTCCCCCGATTTCACATCAGCATATAACCTATTGTGGTATTATCCAAGCAAGCTTGAATGTTACTGATGAAACTTTCAGGAGAAAAATTATATAATGCGACGGCCAAACTCTTGTAATAAGGACTCCCTCCCCTTACACCATGGGTATAGCCCACTTAGAAATTGTGATCATTAGCGCAGATTTTATCATTTAAGTTGGATGGGGAAGGTGACAAATATTTGTACAATTGCACTCAAATAAGGAACCTATTTCCCTCCTTAGCCCATGCTTTCGCATGGCTCTTTCACCTCTCTGTTTTAGGCTTCCAGGTTTATGTGGCTTTGAATTGTTTTAACAGTCCATGTCTCTCTTGACAAATAAAAAAAAAAGTCTTTGATATTCCTTGTTGAAATGATTTATTTTTCATCAATTGAATCTTTAACGCTCCACTGTACTACTTGTAGCTTCTTGCTCCCTCTATATAGAAAACAATGCTTAATCGGTGACCATTGGTCCCCATGATCCTCTTTTTCTTATGTTAATTGAGAGCTGAGTTGATGAGATAGCCACCTGTCAGTGACCTCGCTGGGTGGTCTAATCTCTCCTGGCCACACTAGTACAGACAGCCTTTAAGCATTTCTCTCTCACAGCTTGTTTTTAAAGCCCAAGTCCATTCCAAAAATAACTTACTTTCAATAGAACCAGAAAAATCAGACAAACCAATCAAAACAAGTTTGAGCAAAATCGGATGACTAATAAGAAAGTTATGAATTTTTAATGACATGAATTTGTTTTTAAATCACTATACAAATTGGCAACTCACTCATGAGTCTGTGACGTATGGTCCTCACTATCCACTAATTATTTTCTTTATATTTATAATATAAATTTCCTATTTTCACCCTAAGAATCTTATTTCTTCACACCAGCATCCAAGTTAGATTGTTAGTAATATGTTTTTGTGTGGATGCACAAATAAAGAGTAATTTTTGTCCAGTTAAATCATGAAAAATTGAATTTTGATAAACTATTTATATAAAAATCAATAATTATGAAATACAATATTCGGAAATTAGTATCAATTCTTCAAAATCCATAATTTTTTGGGGGAAATGTCATGCACGCAATATGATACAAATCATATAACCTGGGCAAAGGCATGGGGAAATCAAGTTTTGGGGGATAAAAAGGGAAATTAATGGCATTAAACTATATAAAGCAATTGGTAAGTTGTGAGGACATGACGTCACAAACTGATAACCATCTTGGCAATTTGTGTCGTGATTCTCATTGTTCCATAGTTTTACATACTTTTTCAAAAATTCATAACTTTCTTATTAGTTATCCGATTTTGTTCAAACTTTTTTTGATTGGTTTGTCTGATTTTTCTGCTTTTATTGAAAGTAAGTTATTTTTCGAGTGGACTTGTCCTTTAAGGTCTCAAAAAATGTCTGGTGTAGAAAGATTGGTATTTGATATTCAAACTAAATCCCAATCATTCAATTGAATTATGATTCATTTTGATTAATGCCCATTCTCCATTCCCCATTGGGAATTATGATTCATTTTGATTAATGCCCATTCTCCATTCGCCATTGGGACTGGGGAGCATTCCATGGTTCCTCCTGAAATCATTGAACAGAAAGTACCTTTTATAAATGTAATGCTTCCTGGGAGAAATTTCAATAGTTTAAACATATTTGTGGCTTACACCCAGTAAACAAGATCGATTGATCGATCTGAAATTGAAAATCAGGAGAGCTTGGGTATTTGTTTCTACTTCATCGTGACTGTGCCATGGACCAGTGATGGCCTGGTGGTAGAGTCGCCGCCCGGCAAGCAGTAGATGGCAGGTTCAAATCCCGCTGGTTCAAAGATTTTTTCTGACTTGTTTTTTAATTACAAATCGATCAATCAATCTTATTTACTGGGTGTAAGCCACAAATATGTTTAAACTATAGAAATTACCTTTTATTTTAAGAAGTAATTTAAGTAACAAGTAATATAATTTTTGGTGATTTTTCATTCTGAAGTTTCAGTGTTACAGGTACCATTAGCAATAGATAAAGGTGAGATGTGTGTATAAACAGAAATATAAAAGCATCAGTGATTCAACCTGTTACTGCATCTTCATCTGTTGTGTTCAGAGTGATTTAGCTTTGTAAAATGCTTTTGGTCATTTGCAAGCATATGTGCAGGTCTGATAATTACCCGATTTAAATCGGTTTCCTGATTTTTTTTTTATTCCCCCCCCCCCCCCCCCCTGTTGATTTTTTTTTCTTCTCGATTTTAACCCCTATCTTCCTTATTTCCCTTATTTTCCCTATTTTCCCTATTTTCCCCCAATTTTCTTGCTCAAAAGGGGGGGAATGTTGTGAGATGCCATTTTTTTTTCCCTTTGTCGGTCGTTGAGGGAAAAAATAAACTATATCAACCCTGATATGTGTGACTCAACATGTTACTGCATTCTACTCTTTTGTGGTATTAAATTTGTTGTAGCTTTGCAGAACTTTTGTGTGATATTACTGCATTTGCTGTGCATGATCATCTGTTTAATAAATGTTGTTTGCTCTACTTATACAAATTTCCTGTTGAGTATACTGCATTCTACTCTTTTGTGGTAATTTGTTGTAGCTTTGTGGAACTTTTGTGTGATGTTACTGAACTTGCTACATGCATTATCATCTGTTAATGTCGTTTGCTCTACTTATAAAAATTTCCCGTTGAGTATACAGAGATGCCAACTAGTACGGATTTCCCGTAATTGGTACGGAAATTAACGAACATTACGGCAGTACGGAATGTTGTCTAAAAATTACGTTTTTTTTTTTTTTTTTTTTTTTTGCGCATAGGGATCTATCGTAGCAAGTGATGTACAGTATGGTGGCCATCCAGCACTCGCTGCATGAGAAAGATGGAAAATTATCAAGTATTCTCTTAATAGAAGCCAACTTATGTGTTGTGATGAACTGAAAATCAATATTTAGCAACTTTGTGGGAGTAAAATCACAACAAATTTCAGATAATCATGCGCGCATGCGTCCGCTTGCCATTCTTTTAAGATTCATGGCGCCGCATAGGAAATTACTGATTTATTCCCCAAATTACTGATTTTGAGCCTTATGGTTACTGATTTGTGCTCTGAAAGGTTGGCATCCCTGAGTATACTGCATTCTACTCTTTTGTGGTAATTTGTTGTAGCTTTGTGGAACTTTTGTGTGATGTTACTGAACTTGCTACATGCATTATCATCTGTTAATGTTGTTTGCTCTACTTATAAAAATTTCCCGTTGAGTATACTGCATTCTACTCTTTTGTGGTAATTTGTTGTAGCTTTGTGGAACTTTTGTGTGATGTTACTGAACTTGCTACATGCATTATCATCTGTTAATGTCGTTTGCTCTACTTATACAAATTTCCCAATGAGTTTATCAAATGGAAACGGCAAGCAATTGTGGTTGAGAATGTTGTACTGCATTGTCATCTCGTCCATATCTGTACTGCTTACACTGTGCATAATGATAGTAATAGTCACATACTTAATATTATTGTTTGTGATTATTATTAACCCTGTCATAGGATGGAATTGCTTATCCGCACATGATAGTGTACATGTACATGCTCCTCTCCCTGGGCCAGTTTTGTGCCATTTTACAAGCGCGCACATGTATGCCAATCCAACCACATTAACGTTCGCATCCTCCTGGTTATACCCATTTAAAGCAGGACTGCACTACTTGTAGCTATTTGCGCCCTCTATATAGCCAACAATGCCTAAGCGGTACCTGTTGATCCCCCATGATCTCCTTTATTTTATGTTAATTGAGAGCTAGCTGATTTGATGAGATGACCACCTGCAAGTGACCACGCAGGGAGGTCTAATCCCTCCTGGTCAAACTAGTGCAGATTGGCTTTAACTCCTGGGCAGAGAGTGGCAAAATGGGATAAGACCTAGCATTCAGATTGTGGAGCTGACCCTTGATTTCCTAATCCTAGGAGATCATTTAGAATGGATGAAAGAGACATACTAGAGAATGAATGGCTTTGGAAACCTGCATGCAGATGATGCTGTCATTAGATTTAGCATTCTATTTGGTAGTGTTTACTCTATAATAGCTTTAATAGCGAAATGTAATGGCATGAAGAGGTGCATCCGTAGCGCAAAAAGGCCCAACGGTAAATGAAAATTTGTAATTTGACATATAAAAATGAAATATTTATGTTATATTGAGTCTCATCGATGTAATAGGGTATTTATTAGTTCCATGTCCTAGAAATGCTGGTCTAAATTGCATTGCCACAAAAATATAATTTTCAAAACAATTTGTGCAATTTGCGTTGGGGACGGCTTTTTTGGTGTATTTTGCTGAACTACTTTGTTAGTATTAAATTTATACTGATTAAATTTTGTTGGTGTATCTTATGATTTTAGAATAGGGAAAGCCTGAAATCATGAAAATTAAGATGGATTCGTGTATTGGCACTTTTTAATATCACTGAAAATTGTTTGTATCAAGGTGTACAGTGGAAAAAGTAACCATTATTTAGACAGCGTATCCTAAAATATTTATGATACATGTCTTTTAATTGTGTAGTACAGTATTGAGGATGGGGAAAAAGTAATTTGCTGCGTGTAACAGCTAGAGGCTTCTTTAGGGTACGCATGTATAGAAAATGAAGAAATGTGAAGCATTATCTGCGTATGTTATTCTAGTTGGCCATTTAGAAGGGTCTTTTTTGGAGGTGGTTAAAGACCCACTGTACTACTTGTAGCTACTTGCTCCCTCTATATAGAAAACAATGCCTAAGCGGTAACCATTGGTCCCCCGTGATTCCCTTTTTTTTAATGTCAATTGAGAGCTGAGTTGATGAGATAGCCACCTGTCAGTGACCTCGCTGGATGGTCTAATCTCCCCTGGCCAAACTAGTACAGATGGGCTTTAATTACATCGTGTGTTTACTAGAGTTAACGTGATAGTGTTTGACATGTTTGAATCGTGTTTGTTTTATCATAGGGTACCACCGTAGTACAGACTGCTGAGCATATGCCCACCCAAGTCATCAGCCGTCACCAGCCCTACCTAGGAACCACTGAACTCCAACAGGCCACCTACGCCACCTCCTACGACCCCAACACCATCCCCACCTCCATCGTCCAAAAGGTCACGCCCAAGTTCACCGGGAAGCGCCCCATCAAGATGCCGAGACGCGGGGACCGCGCCGTCAAGACCATCCGGACGGACATCCCCGGGCAGCCGTGCACCTCCCCCATGGGCTACCCGACCATGATGATGGCCGCCCCGCCCCGCATGGACGAGGCGCTGATGATGAACCTCAACAGCACGGCTCATATGGGGGTTAGCGCCGCCCACATGGCTGGCCCCGCCCACATGCTGAACTCCGCCCACATGGGAAACGCCACCCATCTCACAGGAGGCGGGGACAACTGATTGGTGACCCATCCCCTTTACTTCAACCCATCCCATCACTTCACCCCTATCCATTTAAAAGTGCCGCCCACATGGCTGGCTCCACCCACATGGTGAACTCCGCCCACATGGGAACAGCCACCCATCTCACAGGAGGCGGGGACAACTGATTGGTGACCCATCCCCTTTACTTCACCCCTACCCATTTAAAAGTGCCGCCCACATGGGAAACGCCACCCATCTCACAGGAGGCGGGGACAACTGATCGGTGACCCCTCCCTTTTACTTCAACCCAACCCCATCACTTCACCCCGCCCATTTAAAACACTAGGTCCCACCCAAATGGTGCTTTACTTGTTGATGAGGGTTTAACACGTGCCTTAATTACCCTATTTACCAGGCTTGGTGTGATTTCAAAGTTATCTGGTGACAAAAAAAAAATGTATACTGTGATTTATAATGTAAAGTAGAAACTAAGCCATTTCTTTCGACATATCAAAGTACATTAATTCTTAGACGCTGTATATATTTCATTCAATATTCAACTCGTGATCACAGAAGGTCAGATAGATATCTGACACATTTTAGTGAGTGACATCACTAAAATAATCTTTTTTCTTTTTTCTATCAGGGTATAGTGCCTTTCATTGTCTTCCATGCCTCTTTCTAAACATGAATTCATGATGCAATTTTGGATCAGCTGAAAGGGAATATCAAAGCATATTGTGTGAGAGGCTTTTAATAGAGACGGCAAAATTACGGGTTTTTGATTGGTGTTATCGTTCTGCACTAAGTCTGAAAGCATCATTCAGCGGTGTTAGTCAATGTGCAAATTTAAAATATGAGTGCAAGATAAAAGGATAGGTGCCATATGAATCATTTATATACCTTGTGCTAAGTCTTGCGAGTATAGTAACACAATTACACTAAAGTGTGCTCTGAAGTATGATTCATCTTTATAAAAATATCGCTAGCTCCTTGCCACATTTTATAAAGTGCTCGTACAGAATACAGAAAGACAGTATTCATATATTCAGAAATCAAGCTATTTAATGTTCTTGTAAATAGATATTAATGTTCATCTCATTTGTTCTACCCCTCTCAAAAAATCCTGTGCCTTCCATAAAACCTGAAATAATGAAGCCAAAAGCTTTCCTTTGTGTAAATTCTTGCCCTTGTAAATAATATCTCTAAAAAAAAAAACATACCTTGTTTAACTTACAATGGTATTTTGCTTTCACGCTTGATACCAGTTAGTAGCAATTTCTAAAAACCTTGGTTCCTTTGGGTTTTGAAGTTCTATTAAAACAATTGATAGGTAATATGCCCTGTACATATATCTGCACCAAGGCTTGCCCTCTCATTCTGCAGCTCCTAAGCTGCAAAGAGGCTGAAACATACTGATGTGTAATTGTATCAAACAAAGTTTATGTTAGAAATACTAACAGCCTTTCATTGAATTGTAACAAGTGAAAAAAATCTAGTATTACACAAAGGTCACAATTTTACAAACTATTTTGTAATGCTTCCTACTTACTATACTAAGTACCTAACTAGCACATGCTCAAAAACGATTTATAAGTAGTGTTATATTTTTCTTTTGCAATTAGCTCAAAGTTAACATTGAACAAAAGTATATCTTCCTTCACTTTGATCTTCAGGAAACAAGGTTTTTGTGATTTTGAACAAAGGTGCCTTCACTTAGACAAAATGGTACATTTACTATTAAGAAGCATGTCATATTATCCCAAGTACACATCGTCATGATATGTATATTGCTTATGTCTGGTATGCAATACATTAGAATAGTCATGAGAGAGTCCTGAATATTCATGATTAGTCATGTAGAATAGTCATCAGTAGTCTTAAATCTATGATCGATTAAGAAAAAAAACCTCTCAGTAGTGTGTGATTACATATTTACTAAAGCCAATATATGCTTGTCTAAAGATATAAACCTACATGTAGTAGTTCAGATTTTTAAGCTACACGTAGTTAGAAACGCAAGAGCAATGAACAAAAACAAAAAAAATATGAAAACAGACGATGGTGAAAATGATAAAACTTTGTGTGTGAAATAATAAGGATATATGATGTAAAAGTACTTTCATATTTATGTTTAGCTTTAGTTCTACTTCTATGTTTAACTCTTTCATGTGCGATTGAGGTTATGTTTATCATATTTGTTACAGTACAACTCGTTGCATCATATGCGACATATATTACAAAGAAATTATATATTCTTGTGGAGATGATATTGGATACATATATTTAGTTTAGTCTAGGTATGACAACTCTATTCATTTATGTTGATTGTTTGCAGCTGTTTTCTGTGTCACAAACAAAGTTTGTATGTCCTAGCCACCGATAAGTGTTCTGTAGAGAAAGATTAGATGATGTCTTTCGTTGGAATTTAAAGTGATCAGGCTTTCAGTGTTGTCTTTCCCTATTCCTACAAATAATTAGGAAATAACAAAATATTCATCTTGGAACCGTAAAGTAGATATTACATTCATATTATTAGTATTAACTAATGATGGAAAGCTGTTACAGAGCTGCCAACCATTCCGTTTTTGCCGGAATTACTCTGTTTTTTCTTCCAAATTACGTTATTACGTTTTTTCTTCATAAAATACGTTTTTTAATATTTTTTTTAATATTTTTTTTTTTTTTTTTTTTTTTTTACATACACACGTCAAACAACTGCCCTAAAATGGTGATTTGATCACAAATTCAATAGAAAACTCATTTTAAAACATGCTTGAAGAGAAAAATATTCTCAAAAAAAATGAAATGCCGATATTTTTAATACCAAAATATCCTCCAAAAAAATTACCTGCTTGTATGTAAAAAACAGCATAATGAATGAACATTTCTGCATTGGAAGTGTGTCACGCGTGGTTTTAAGTTTCGTTTTTATGAATTCCTTTTTTTGGCTTGAAATTCCTTTTTTTTGCCATCATGATTCCTTTTTTTGGTCGCACAAGGTTGGCAGCTCTGCTGTTAGCATCTTTGAAAATATTTTGTAAAAGTTATTTTAAAAGGCGTAAAATAATCAAATCATCCATATTTTCTATTATCAAGGAGATTTCATGATCTTGATGTGGAATTTATGAAAAGTGTAAAATGGTTGAATTTTCGCTTTTGAATATATTTTATTTTAAGGCTAGAAAGGGCTCTCCATAATGTTTAAGTCCAACTTAGAGTTAAGTTAGGATCTTTGTGAAACACTCCCCAGGTTTTGCATTCTGGCACAAGCACCTAGTGCAATTACTCTGTTTGGAGCCCGAGTTTATGCCCTGCTGGCTGAAAATAGATGATGACCATGATGATGATTCACAGCAATCGTATGGTGGCATATGGCTGTTTAAGAGAACATTCAAAGAGCAACTTAATCTAGGAGATGAATCATGTAGCTTGTTTTAAGTTTATGGCAGTGTCAATTCCCACTTCAAATTTTTGACAAACTTACCTAAAGTACTTGAAATGTGGTAAGATATAATTTTGTTATTTGGTTGAATTGTGTAATTGTGGCATCATCGAATTAGAAGGGTAAAATCAACTGATGCTTCTTTTATAGATGTGGTATATTCATTTTGTATTACCGGTACTCAAAATATGCTACCTAAACATTTATTTACAATGCCCCTGACTTAATGACCTTTTGCAGCTCAACTGCGATGTTTGTTTCATATGAGAGGTAAAAGGTAATAAAATCTTTGTAGAAGAGTATTTGTATATATATGTACTTCAAATGTGTTGCAAGGTCAAAAATTTAGTGACTAAAGCTGCACTGTCATGACTGTTATAGAATTCAGCATTAAAGTAGAACAATTGTATACATTTAAGAGAAAATCATACAATTAAGAGGTCAAATAATCAGAGTAGGAGAAATGAATCTGAAATGCGTTTTTGTAACAATTACAACGATGACAAGTATTCATGTGAAATAAGCTAGTGTCATTAAAATTGTGATAAAATTAAGCCTTAAAGCAAAAAATGTAATAAATTTAAGAGAAACATTCAGACATTTTAGAGGTCAAATAATGGTGGTAGGTGATATGAATCTGAAATGTGTTTTGTAACAATTACACCTACAAAAAAGTCTTCATTCAAATTGCTTAGCCAATTAAATGACCGAATGACGATTATTCATAAATTTGGGGATGTTTAACCGACTTGCCAATATAAATGTCAAATTCTGTTTAACTCAATTTGATGAGTGTAATGATGAAGATGAAATATAGGAGTAGCAAGTTTTCCAAACAAGAACGGCTAACTAAAATCATAGTTTATAGGGATTGTTGAATAGGAAAGAATGTAACCATGGATGTAAAAATGCAGATTATCATGAAAAGTATGAAAAAAAAGCTTGCACTCATGTATCGGAAAGACTTGATTTCTTTGAAAAAGGTCAATCAACTTGAAATGTTTTTGTACTGAAGTCAAATAGTCTACTTTTTTATATATGCAAATTTTTAAACTGACCTTGTACGATGTAACGTGGTCCCTATTTTGCTACGATGAAATTTTTAGTGAAAGAATATCTTTTCAAAAAATACTTGAATTTTATTTTGACATATTTTGGAGTAAGATAAGTAATGTAAGTGCACACCCAGTTGTCCTGTTAAAGTTCAAATTTTGTTCAAAATTTTGGCAAGGTTATATTTTGTGTTTTCCCGTTCATTTTGTTTTCATTTGCAAAGATCTTCCGTTGTGTTATAACACTTTCTAATTCTGAGACTGTTTAGACTCCACTGGGTTTGGGGTAAGGTTTTTCAAGCATTTAAGACAAGAAGTTGTTGAAAGTTCAGTTGGTTTGGAAAGGTTTAAGGTTAAAATTTTGTTATTCATTTTAATTAAAATAAAAGGTTAAGGCTGTAATCTCATACTGGAAATAGAGTTGCGAATTTCTGTGTGGTGCTACTCACATGAAGACAAAACTTTGAAGAAGTAAAATTAATATTACAATAATCATTTTTGCCCGAAAGCTTGAGTGGAATCTAATTGTAAAAGTGAAAATATTTGATTTGCCATTTGTTACTTGATATAAAAGTGACAAATATAAGTGAATAGTTTGTCAATGTTAAATTTGCAGTTGCCATGTACCATTGCTAAATCATATCAATCAAAGTTGTTTTCAAGTTCAACCATTTGTTTCATTGTTAAAAGTTTTCTGATGGCCCTGTTTTGCTGGTTTTAGATGTTGAAATGTTTTAAGATAAATTACTTGTACTTAAAACAGGAAATAAACAATTTCTACTAATTCTAGTTGATAATTGAGTAATTGGCTTTCAAAATGTTACCACTACATGTGCCTTCGTTGTGGCAAATATGTTTAATACTAAGATTAATTAATAGAAATCTGAATTATACTATATGCAGGGAAGAAGGTATATGATCCAAGTCTCACAATATTAATGCAGTTTTTGTCCAACAACCACAATTTCTGCTGTCAGTCATGTAAATGCATCTCACAGGGTCTGGAGTTCATAAACTAGTCCCGAAATAGCGAGAGATTATTCTACATGTATCTCCATTAGACTGTAAAAACACCTTTTTATCGTAAGGAAGGAATTTCTTCCATATAGAGCATCTGACCTCCTTTATTCAATCTTCTAACCAACAGTCTGATGCCAACTCACTGGGTTAGTAAGGATAGGGCTGGGCTGGAAACCCAAGTTTTATGCAAACAAAATTGATTAAATATGCAATCCACTAATAACGATTGACAGTACTACATGATGCATACAGTATCTAACGGGGAACTTTTGTACTCGGGGGGATAGGGGGGGGGGGCGGGGGGTTGTAACTTCTACAGGGACAGTTTGTAATATCTCAATATTCATTAAAAAATGCAATAAAAGTGAAACTTAATTCTACATGCTCTTTTGAAATTGTATTCAAGCCTATTGTATTTGCCACTATACTTCAAGTGTGGCTGTTTTCTATGCAGTGTTTGTAACTTGTTCGACATGTTTTTTCCTGTCTTTTTTTTTTGTAAATGGAAAAAAAATGCCAAAGTGTTCTTTCATTATGCCGTTCAGAGTTCTAATGTTCACCTTGTTACAAAATCTTAAGTAAGTGAGTAATTTTCAACAAATGTTTGCTATTCATGTGTTTTGTGCTGCTTACACTTAAAACAAGATTACGGGAACGAATAAAGGGTATCGATCAGTGCATAGATGAAAACTTAAAATTTATATGAAATTATAAAAGCAAAAAAAGAGAGAAAGATTGTTGTGAACTGTAGAGATGATTTATACAGAAATTTATGCTGTGAACAACCAATAAAACGAGATAAAAACCATGTTTGCGTTTGCGTGTTGATTTCTTTTTTCTTTATGTTCATGTATATGAAGTGGTATGGGAACATACCAAGTAAACGTAAAGCTCGCAAGATTAATATTGTAGGTCTCTTGAACCCTCAGAAAAGCTGTCAGAAGTCTTGTGAAAACCAATGTGTCGCGGTCTCATTAGCTGTTAGTCTTGTGGACCATATGATAAGTTTTGGGTCATGAGACCAGCATCGTCGGTCTTGTTGGCTGTAGTCATGTGGTGTGCCTGTGATGTAGTTTAGATGGTATGGTTGTATGAATCTATAATATGTGTACATTATCTGTGTGATACAACTATTGCTACAGGTTTTATTTCACCACAGATATAGGGTGAGGATTAGGCTTGCGATTGGTTGGAGTTGGGTGTAGTTAGTGTTGGGTCCAGGGTTGAAGTTAGAAATATCAGATATTATTTAAAAAATAGACTCGTTATGTGCAGCTACAAGCACTTTTTTCTCAACTCCATTTTGTCATTCACTTTTACTATACCATCCCTACCTTATTATTGTGAAGGCACCGAGTCGAGTGTTAATGGGATTCAACACAAAATTTTAGTCCAAAATATTATTTTCATATAACTAAATTTCTGTTGTGGCACCCTGGTTAAAAAAAATCTGATTGATACTACATGTATTATGATTCCTATTTTGCGTGAGTGTTTTGTTTAAATGCGGTAGTTAATGCTTGTGTATGCACTCTCGTAGAACAGGGTATACACAGAACCCAAGCCTCGAGTGTTGATGGGGTCATGTGGGTTCTGTGCAAGCCCTATACTCCCGAGGTTGGTGTTTTTCTAGCTGTATCTTAACTCTTCATACTTCTCAACATTTTTACCTATAGAATACCAGGGGAGTGTTTCACAAAGATCCTAAGTAGAACTTAACACTAAGTTGGACTTAAAAATTATGGACAGCCATTGGAGCCTTAAATGAAATATATTCAAAAGCAGAAATTCAAGTATTTTAGACTTTTTTATAAATTCCACATCAAGAACATAGAATCTCCCATGATAATAGAAAATATGAATGATTTGAATCAACATTTTATGTCTTTTAAAGTAACTTTTACAAAATGTTTTCAAGGATGCTAATGGCTTTCCATATTTTTTAAGTCCAACTTAGAGTTAAGTTCTACTTAGGATCTTTGTGAAACACCCCCCAGGTGATTTTTTTTGTTTAGGCCGAGTTTGTTCATTCTAGCTATACACAATTATTTTCACATTTCTTGGTACTTGGTAGGATTCCTCCAAAAGGTGTTTAAACTGGAGGTGTGTCGTCGTGTGCGGCCACCAACTTAAGGGGCTGGTTTTAAGTTGGTTTTAAGCGCAGATTTCAAAGTATTTAAGGATGATACATATAAGTATGATTGGTACAAGAATGGAGAACAAGACTTGAACAACTTTAGTTATACGGACGGATCTTTATTGCATATACATGTCAAATCATACCAATGTTACACAGAATAGGTATTATTTATGCACAATATTCCACTGCAATCTTGCACAGCATAACATACAAATTAAATATAAAATGATTTATTATAATGTACTATCATTATAAATGGTAATCTCATAGTAACAAAATGACTTAATTGTGAATATAGGGTTCGATAGTAAAAAAAAAGAAAAGAAAAGAAAAGAAAAAAGGGTCGAATATACAACTGATTCTAAAGATGCGATTCTCAATCAATTTCCTTACTGAAAGACAAATAGAGAAAACATACATGTAGTTGGTGTAGTAAAAAACACAATTTATGCACATATAAATGTACAGTAAGTATGTAATCTATATAATCTGTACAACTCAATCTATAAAGTATTATAACCTCAACATAATATCAGAATTTAATACTATGTGGTAATTTTAATTTACACACATTTTTGATGAAATTCTAATTAAGAATTGATTTCTTTTGTGGAAATTCTGAATTGAAAACTTTCAAACCTTGTTTTACCCAGATGTAATTGATATCTATAAATTCCAAGAAATTACATACATATAGATATATGCCTAATTTTAAATGGCACTAAACGACACTAGTAATTTGCATAAAATTAGCATATAATTGTATATAATTTGCACTAAATTTGCATATATTTCGTATATAATTTGCATATTTCTTCAAAATACTAAAGTGGTGAGTTAAGACTGTATAAACTATTCAGATTAATATGCTGTGTAATTTTAGTTTTAGCCTTTGTGGGTCTCGTATCAATATGAGATTTTCATCCGGTATGTGATAGTACACTAGCTTGCAAAACAACCCATCCATGTACATGTATACCAGTTTAATCTATGGGTACCAGGGTACTCGATCAATCATGCAATCAAAATGCAATTGGCTATCGGACAATCCTAACCTGCAATTGCATAGAAATTTCTACCGTAAACATTTCTCAAAAGGCAGCTTTTTTGCACACACACACAAATGTCCAGTAAATGTTGAGAATATAACATTAGTTCTAGCAAATGATCACATATAAAATACAAACAATTTATAGAACAATTCAACTTTTCATTCATTCATATGGTCATTCATGAAGTATACATACCGGTATATGCTACTGCATGATTTCACACGATTGCACAATTTAAAGAAAATTACGTAACAGGACAACTTCTAAATGCAGCTAAATGCAGCTAAAACACAGTCCAAATACTGTAAGGCATATAGAACTAGCTTGAATTGCATAGATCAAGTGCATTTACATAATACATGTGTGCAAAATATTACTATAAAGAAATAATTCATTGTACATTCTAGTACATGTAATTCAAGGCAGACATAGAGAGGCACGTAACAAGTATGTTATATAGCACAGTATATCATTGGAAGAGTATATTACAGAAATTTAAAAAAATATATAGGCTTAGCAACTAAATTATTCATACCCTTGCCAAGTTGATTTGTACCAATCAACATTTCTTGAAAGTGTGACATATTAATGCTTCCATCTACAAGCATTCAACAAAGGCCCTAATCCAACCGGTCCACATTCTTGAGTTACGAAAAACACGAAAAACATCAAATTCACAAGGGGTATGAATAATTTAGTTGTTAACTGTATACTTTTGATCACTGCTTGACAGTTAAAATGCAATTAAAGGCTCATATTCTACTCAAATTGACACCAGACGCTGGGTTTAAGCTTCTTTTTTCTTCTAAAATAAGGTTTAACATAGAAAGCTAATCTGTGGTCCAAGTTTTCCTTTTTGATTTTAGACTTAGTGTCGGGTTTTACTGAATTAGCAGAATACGAACCCAAGAGTTTATCAAAAAATTCCCACAATTGTTTTGGTGTACCTTTACACAAACAATTGTCTTGGTGTTAAAATTTTAACACAAACTATTTTTATGGTGTTGATAACTTTACACAATCAATTGTTTTGGTGTTGTGGTGTTGCATCCTTTACAAAATCAATTGTTTTGGTGTTAACACCTTTACACAAATAATTTGTTAGTGTTAACACCTTTACACAAACAATTCTTTTGGTGTTAAAACTTTTAACACAAACTATTTTTATGGTGTTGATAACTTTACACAATCAATTGTTTAGGTGTTAACAGCTTTACAAAAAACAGCCATTTTGGTGCTAACACCATTACCTAAAAAATTGGTTTGGCGCTAACACCTTATCACAACTATTGTTTTGGTGTTAACACCTTTACACAAATAATTGTTTGGGTGTTAACACCTTTACCTATACTGTTCTAGCGTCCTCTCGTTGTTGTCCACTTTGTTGAACGGGTTGCACGGCGGAACCAAAGTGACCATCTTGGACATCCTTGATGTCCTCTTGTGTGGTGATTGGTTCGGGTCGTATCTATCAATCCTGGAAAACAAACAAAAAATAAGAAAAATCAAAATATTGATGATACACTGTTTTGTACATCAGGGGCCATTTTATAAATCCACATCAATTGCAAGTCCTCTTTAATTATCGATAGCAAGTTTGCAGTTTCCTATCTCTTATGTACTTAGTTGTGATTGATATCAATCGCAACTCTTTATAAGACGGGGCCCAGATTTTGCAAGAGATAATGGACTGCTTTACAAAGCTTTTAGCAGACATACAATTTGTATTGAAAAAAATAAAACTGATAGCAGTTCGGCATATGGTGTGGATTCTGACAAAGGTATAAAGAGTACACAGAAAGGAAGAGCAGTAATAAAACAAAACTGCCATCAATACAAAAGAATGATTCAATGCAAATAAACATTAAAGTCTGTGAATTGGCAACGCAGAATGGAACTTATAATAATCTGTTTTTTCAATTAATTGATTTTGTTTCTCTTTTTTTTTCTTCTTTTTTTTTGGGGGGGGGGAGGGGTGCATTTTAAAATTTCAATCAAATCATTTCCTTTCCCTGTTTTTTTTTTTTGGGGGGGGTGTCATTTTATAATTCTAAATCAAATAGATTCACTTAGTAAATGTTTGGATTCGTCTTTAAAAATATATGGGTGAAAAGTAAGAATAACTGGTGACAATAAAGCTTTACTGACCATTTATGAATGTGAATACCTGCTGTAGTTTGGGGTGGTGGGATTGGTACATCAGCATTAGCTGGTAAAGTCACAATGGCCTGATAATAAACTTGACAAGTCTCGTTCATTATCCCATTGTGACTTAACCTGTGTGCAGTGTATATTCACTAATGTACTGGCAAACATGAATTAATTATTTGTTTGTTGAATATTCAATTGAACTTACCTGTGTACTCTGGCTGTAGTCTGTGGTGGTGGGACGGGTACATTCACATTAGCTGGTTTCTCTGACTTCCAATGGGTGCAGCCAGTATAGCCAGGAATGTTAGGTCGACTGCATCGTGGAGTAGAGAAAAGAAGGAAGAAGGGTTAGTATATCTACAGAACTTGCATTTTTTGTGCATACATTTTCCCTTTTTTCTCCAAGTAGGCCGTATAGTGATCAATTTACACTTTTTTTTAATCGGTAATCAAAATCATGAATTTAATGTAATTAACATTCTTTGAACCAAACATACATGTATGTATTTAATGATGTATCAAATATTTGTGGACAAAAAAAGCTGATCTATTCTTCAAACTTAAAACAGGTTCATCACTTATAAAGTTGGATATCATGGAACAATATTTGTTTTATGATGCAATAAAGAAAAGAAGAGGCATTATGATTAGAAAATCATGTCGCAATATTATATTGAAATTAAACAAAGTTGAGACAGAGCTAGTTACCGGTAATATAATTTGGCGGCACTGCAGGGATTAACAATATAATCTTTCTTATTCTTGTCAGTTTGCTATCAAGGAAATTATCATTTCAAGCCTACTATACCATAGAAGCTAGGGTTTCTTTATTTCTCAGCTGGGTATAAGGTTGTTTCAAGAGTCCTATCCAAGGGACTTCCAAATACATCTGGGGGGTGTTTCACAAAGATCCTAAATAGAACTTAACTCTAAGTTGGACTTGAAAACTATGGAGATCCATGCATGTGTAGCCTTATAATGAAATATATTCAAAAGCAAAATTCAAGTGATCTCCTTGATAATATAAAACATGAATGATTTGAATCAACATTTTATGCCTATTAAAATAAAATAAATTGTACAAAATATTTTCAAAGATGCTATAACGGCTTTCCATAATTGTTAGGTCCAACTTAGGGATAAGTTCAACTTAGGAGTTTTGTGAAACAGGGTCCTAGAACTCACTTTGCAGTGTCTGTGTACCATGGTAGACTAGTCCTCTGGACGGCGGAAGGGAAGAAGTACTGCTGAGGATGATCTCTCTCACCCATACCTCCAACGAAACCGGTGTAGTTGGGAATCTGGTAGTTCTTCCGGTGGGGGCTGCAGCTGTGTTTAGGAAAAAGGGAGGAAAATAAGAGTGAAATGGTTTCAATATATCATGCATGCAGCTATCGCCACATGGAAGTATGGTTTTTAGCATTTGTTCCTTCAATCCGAACTACATTTTGTAGATACTTAATAGTCAAATGATGTAATGTACAACCTGTATGCTGATTCTTGTATTCTGTATGCTTGTAGAGAACCTACATTTTACAAGCTGTAATGAAGCTTGCATTCAAGTCGTGTTCATATGAAATTGTAATGTGACCTTGAATTGAGGAGATCCAACTTTTGTCTTGGCAACACTTGCTCTTCGTTTTACTGCTTCATACATCGTTATAGAGTTGCACAAATGTTTTATGTTGGATTTGGGTTTGGTAACACGTTTTATCTGATTGTAACTAGGGATTCTGTTAGTGTGGCATCTTGACTGTGGAGCAAATACTGCCAGAGCATGTGTTGTTCAACCTGAATTGAATATTATACAGAATTCAATACTAGATAGTAGATACATGCACTTCATGACAGTCTTGCATTTCTCTAATGTTTTTACATCTACATTGGCATGTTATAATTAAAGATAAGAAATATATGAAAAATTACCATTTTGTATATTATTAATGGTTGACGTCCTCCAATGTGGTAATACAAAATATGGTAAAATAGGGATATCAGAGTAAATTGTGATGAGAATCAGAAAGTGTTATGAAATAATAATAATAATAATATTTCATGTTTATATAGCCAACGATGTGCCTAAGCGCTTTACAGATATATTATCACCCCAGTCATCGGATTCAGGCTTAACCGCACACAATGTATGCACATTTTCCACTCCCTGGGGAGCATTCCAGCCAGTCGCCATTTTACAAGCATGAATGATGCAGGACATTCATATTTCTTTCATTCAAGATGGATGGGGGAAAAATGGAAAGGGTCTCCATCGTCATCACTGGGACCAAATTCAAAACACCTTCCACAATATAATCCCTTCTAAGCCTGGTGTCTTATAGGCACCTCATTTATATTATTAAAGTATTATTTATACTTACAACTCAATGGGTCCCTTGATGTGAAAGCCATCTCTGATCTGGAACATGTCAAAAGATCTTCCAAGATTCTAGTTGGAGAATAAAATATCACAAATCAAAGTTAGAGGCAGAGTCAAAGGCACTGTATTATGAACGTTTTTCGATAGGCCAAAATGCAAAGGAGATAGATATCATGATCACACAATAATGAAGATGTATACATGTGACACTTGTGACCTTACAAGGTAAAACATCACAAATCAAAATTAGCGGAAAAGTCAAAGGCGCTGTATTATAAACATTTTCTATCATCGACTTAATATGTGGCATTGGCGACGAAGATGGGAGAAAAAAGGCACATTCAGATTTCCATGAGTGGATTTAACATGCAGATTCGATTCGATACTGCTCACAAAAAAAAGGAAGTTCCTAAAGAACTAATAGAGTCGGGCTAATTAATGGTTTAACCTCGAGACGCACAGTATGATCATGTCCTCATGGCCTTTGGCCAGATAGTATGCAATAATATATGTTTTTTCATGCAAGTCCATGGTGGAAATTTAAGCCATGGTTCAGAAAACTGGTGAATTCATACCTCCTTCATTTGTGCCAATATTTTTGTTTAAATCTATAATAAATACACATACATATATTGTAGCAAATGCCAAGATTGAATTACAAGCAAAAACTATCATGAATATCTCAATTTTCAATGAGATGTCCGTATAGGTTCTTTAGGGTGTGTTCATATCAAACCTACCTGCCATGGTTGTGCCCCTGACTCGTATCGTTTGTTGACACTGAAGCGGTGTGAGACAGGGTCAGGCTGTCTCTCAAGGGTTGTAGCTGGAGGTAAGACCTTAGGAGCTAACTTGGCATCCCAGTTCACACCTTCATATGATCTACATTGAGAAAGTGAGAAAGAACGTTTTAAGAACAATTTTTTTCTTCCAGATATTTTTTAAGGATGACAGAGACAGGGAAATTGTACAGCTTGTTGTTTTTTTCTTCAAATATTAACAAGATTAATATGCTTGGCTACACTGTAGGTCATTTTCGCATGTTGTAAATTTGCTACCCTACAACAATTTGCAATTTTCACGAAAATAAAAAAATATCTCATACAGTCGTGTACATAAACAGTATAATTATACAGTATCTGTTAGCAACTCACTGCAATTCCTACCAAGACATTAACTGGTCAAAATCGAAATGTGTAACACTTCTTCCATGCATCTAGGTTTGTAATACAGTAAATGCTCTAATTTATATTCATTTTCATAACCAGTGTCACAAAATAATTAGTTGAAATGACTACCATTTTCTCCAGAACCATTGTACAAAAAATTGAATAGGACACAACTACAGTGTATTGAAGGTATGAAACAATGACGTTTGACGAACAGTTATCGACTAAAGTTTGGGGTTTGTTTGCAAGTTGCACACATGTACATACCTCTGTGTAGAAGGTAAGTAGACATATCTTAGGGCTGCTTCATCTTTCCAGTCTTCTGCTTTGTCGATTACCTAGACAGATACAAACAAAAAGAGAAATCTTAGTTTCCATGTTTTCTAGGCCGTCTGTCTACGTATGGATGTTTTAGAATAATAACTGATTATGAATACATAATACCAAATGAAGATGTGAGTTGGTCTAAGGCCTAAAATAAAAACTTGTTGTATTGCCCTTTGCGACCGATTTGTCAAAGAAAACAGAGGGCGGGAAAAAGAAAAAAAAACATTAAAATCTGAAAATATCGGCCCAAAGAGGGCGACAAAAAAAATTATAAAAAAAATTAAAAAATCTGACCGACCAACCCATGTTTTGGCACCCAAAGGGCAATACAACAAGTTTTTATTTTAGGCCTAATGGTAATGTTCGTGGTACGGTCAGTTCTCTGTTTGCATCTACAATTTGACTCAGATGGCCCCATCTGTATCGAACATCAATTCCTTGATCGAGAGCCAAATGAATGAACCGCTAAACATGTACCAAGGTGGTGAGGATAGATTTGATGATCTTTACATTGATCAGGAACAAACCTGTTGAATGCTATGGCCCTCTACAAGTCTTTCGACTTACTGGGCATCATAACAAGGAATTCAGGTAAAGATTGTATACTTACATTTGCCTGGTTCTTAATGGTTTTTGAATGAATCTGCTGCCATATAAGGTCCTGTTCTTTCTCGATCTTTCTTGGATCTGCATCACTTGTCCAACCTGGAGAAGAAAAAAAAAAGGAAATATATTTAAGAAATTATTTAATCTCACTGTATTAGGTAGTTCAGTATATTTCCAGATTTTACTCTACCATGTACCATGATAACTTTTAAAATACCTACACTTCATTACTCATACTTTGTATTACAAAACAGTTTCTAAAAGGTAGAATATCGCATGCCCTTTGTAATGGAACTGAACTGAATGATGAAAATACTTTTTAGGGTATTTTCATCACTCTTATTTTCATCACTCAGAAGGTGAAAAGTTCAAGATCATTTTTCTTAAATTTGGTGAGTAATTGAGTTGGTTTCCAATTATATTTCAATAATACCCTCCAATAATTCCATGATAATTAATTGCAAAGAAAAAACAAATAATAATGAATAATAAGATAAAAAAATATGATAGTAATAATAATTCTACTAATAACAAAGATACTACTTCTAATAATAACAATACAAATAATAATATTAACAACATGCAGAACAACACTACACTACTAGACCTACTACTAATAACAATAATTGTCTGGAAAAATGGTCTTCGAATATGATCTGCTTAATACTTTGTTTTATCAATACCTCTCAGTATATCACAATAAACATGCAATTTAGCTTTTACTCATACTTTGTATAACACAACAGTTATTAAGAAGTAGAATATCTATTGCCCTTTGCAATGTTACTGAATACCTCTTTGTAAGGTATTTTCATCATTCAAATTCAGAAAATAGCTTTTACACTGAAGAACAACTTACCTCCTAGTTTTGCTCTTATCATGGCGTCACTGATCTTCTTGCTATTCCATGTACCAGGGTCATTTAAAAGTCTTGTCTTCTGCAGCTGAGGATCGGCAGACTGTAAGGCAGCAGGGGCAGAGGCTCTCAAAGGATTCTGGGAGTTTGACTCCTTCACTTTGTCTCTGTAAGCAAGAGTTGTTGTCGGTCGTGGCGAGAGAGGGGTGACCGTGTTCGGGGTATTGTCCGATTGCTGCATGTTCGGGATATGCGTGACCCCTGTATTTCTGTCCACATCGGCCGCAACCGACACAAATCCACTCGTTGGATCAATGATTGGATAATTGTCTCGGTTTGGAGCAAGGGTGTCATCGTTATATTTCACAAATCCTGAATTTTTGTGGTCTTGAAAGCTGGCCACGTCAAATCGTCCTCTCGAGACTGGGAGTTTCATCAGCCGTTGCCGCCGATTTTTCACTATATCCTGAACATTGTTGGATCCAGAATTAGTATCTACTTGAAGATGAAGTCGTAGGTCGCCGAGCGGCCTCGGTCTCACCATAGTTTCTGCCATTTTGTGAAGATCTGTAAAAAAAAAAATTGAACAACAGGAATCAGGTTAAGCATAGAATCGACACAACAGTAAATCAGGCGTGTGGGACCGATATGCGATTATAATATTGCAACTGAACCACACACACCCGCTATCCATCGCTGGACAATCCTTTTTTCTCCACAATGTATGCTTGAACTTACCACTTATAAGTAACATAATTAATAACACATCAAAATTACCTCTTTATTATACCATTCGCTGAAATCAGATGTCTACAGGTCACTTGTTTATAGACGAGACTTCCTTTTTAACGCGCGTTTCCGTAAGCGTAATTCACTGTATGCGATTCTCTCTCGGTTCTCGCCCGCTGAGCTTTGCCGTACAATCGCGGTGAGGTCGTATCAACAATACAAGTTGCCATGAGACGGAATTGTACATTGTGTTTGTTGTTTCAGATCATTGATCTCTTCTACGCTACGAAATGGAGTTCGGCCTAATTGGACGAGTCCATTATCTATCAAGGGGGTTAAACCTCTGGAAGTAAGCTGGTAGGCGCTTATTTTGCTTCTATAAAGGAATGCATTTTAATTATTTTAGATGATTATAAAATATACATCAAGTTAGACTTATTGATTATCAATCAATACACATGTAAGTCTAAATTAAAATGTTAAAACAAATATTTACGATGTCACTTTAGAAATTATGTAGCTTGTTCCCCTCTCGGAACTAAGTGTACGAATCCAAACACCTGCTGTGTCTTCGCGATATAAGGTGTAGACAAAAGATTCGACCAATCACTGAGTGCACACCACAGTTTCTCCTTCGAACCTTTTCGAAATTATCATGCCCACCCTATTATGATATCCGTGTTAGATGTCGGATGGCTTATATTTAAGAGTGCCTTTTGGGCATTATTTTTGAAGAAATAAAAAAGACATATTAAAAGAAAATATATTGAGTCGCATTTTATGTAGACGAAGTGCGTGATTTTGGCGGAAGTTGTTTTTTGTTGAATGTAGTGTTGTTATGTGGTCATCGTGATATGTTGCTTCGATTGGCAATGAATAAATGTACACAATTTAAATGAATGAATGAATAAATAAATATAAATAAACAGACAAACAAGAAAGTATATCAATAAATAAAGAAACGAGTGAATAAATGAATGAATGATTAAGTAGGTAAATAGATAAACTGCAGAATAGTGTATAGCAGCTGCGCTATAAAGTTGATCGATGGATTATTCTTATCATTATTGGTACAAAAAATCAAGATAATGAATAAAGAAACAAAGAAATGTAATACATATTGAAGCGAATTAATAAGTATTAGTATAAGTAAAATAAAATTACGAATGATTAAATAGATGGATAAAAAACATACTAGATAAACAAGGAAATTAATCCATAGATAAATGAACAAAACAACTACAAACATAAATGAATAAATAGACACACACATACATACGTTAACCCTAATAAGACCGGGGGGCATCATCCCCCCCCCCCCCCCTCCACGATTTTCCTGATTGTTCGGGAACGCATATCGATGGCGCCCCGCCACTCGCTGACTTTTTTCTTTCGAGTCCTGCGCAACTTTCAAAAGAATATTTTTGAAAATCGGACTTACGGTTACAAGGTCACGTGACCTTTTGTCTTTGCATGTCAACCCGAAAATCGCTCATTTTCGTGATTAATGTACAAAACATATGGAAAAGTCATTTTTCCTAAAAATAGATCAAACATGGGTTATTGGGTCTTGTTTAAAGTTTAGGTGGTTGCTTTGGGGGTCAAAATAGTTGAATTGTAGTTAGAAATGAAATAAAACACAAAAAACAATAAAATACATAAGTTAAAAAAGCAATGAAATACATAAGATATTATAAAAACAAGAGATAACATAAGGAATAAGCTGGCACTTCCAATTTTTGTTGTCGTATTATTATTCAGAATGGTCTAATGAATATATGTAGTGAAAAAGAATGCTTAAATATGAATAATATATGATTTATAGGTAAAAATGTTTATGACCTTATTTGCATAAATTATCATAAATCTGCAAATGAGTGAATTTTCAAAAAATTGAAATCATCATAGTATTCTATACACTTCACTTGACATGCGTGCAAATTTTCGCGGAGATCGGTCTCTTCACGGCCGAGATCTTATGCCCCCCCCCCCCCCCCCGGCCGTACTAAGACCTCAAATAGCCAGGCCTTGAATAACTACAAGCAGTATATTGAAATTACGAACTTAGATCCCGGCCCCCCACTCAATGTTATTTAGGGTACGCATATGCTCGTACCCTCTTTTTGAAAGCACCCCCTATCTGAGGACTGCCAACATTTCCGAACCCCCCTTTCGCGGGCTTTTCGCGAGCTTTTCCTGCCTTGGAGACCCCCCTAAATCAGGAAAAATGCTCAATGTACCCCCCTAAATTCGGAATAATTTCTCAGGAGTCCAAAGAAATGAGAGAAAAAAGGAAAAACACCTCCTTTTTAAAGAAATCTCCCGGGTGAAAAGTCAAATACACCCCTTTTTTTACAATTCTCGGGCCGGACTTTGTCGCACGAAAAGTACCCCTTTACCGGACATTTTGGCAACACGCATGCGGTCATTCCGACCTCTGAGTGGGGGGGGGGGGGGGCGGGACTTAGATACGGCTCTTTAGCAGTGTTCAATTGTCACACACAAGACATATCACACACAAGACATTGAAGAGTGGATTCCAGTCAGAAACTTATACACCCGTAGAGCTGCACCCCCCCTCCCACTCCTCTCCCCTCCTTTATATATTATTGATATAACATTAAAGGTAAAGACCAGTTTTGGAAACACCCCCGGCCTCTCAAAAATGAAATGGAAGCTCTTATTACCAATCATGTGAAAGAATATGTTATGACTAATACATGATGATAATATTTTTGCCGGGAAACCGCCTACTAATTATTTTGTAAATTAGTTTATCTATTTGGACGTGATAGATATAACGCACGTGTCGCGCACATGTGCGTAGTCCCATATACATGTTTCTGTGTACAGTGCTTGTAACTTTACGGAGACTGGGCCTAATTTCTTATCATGTTGATGATTCCAGAACCTTGCAGTACACACCAATACTTATATGCTAGATGATCAACCTTTTCTGATCGATTCCACAACGTTTCTTTCACAATATAATCGCATGACCATAACTGGTATTTATTTTTATATTATTGTTCATGCACACATTGCGTGACTGGTATTTCGTGCTATCCTTATCAGAACGTATCTATCTCACATTGTTGACACTGCCTGCTACAGATGTACGTCTTCTTATCTCCATAGTATATGTAGATGCACGGGCATCTTCTTCACGAAAACAATTTAATGCGATCCGAACAATTCATGTGCTTTAACTCATCTTCTTAAAATGTAATGACTTTCATGTACAAGTATAATGGTGGTGGTGATGGTGGAGGTGGTAGACTGGTGTTGTGGTTGTTGTTGGTGGTGGTGGTGGTATTGGTAGGACTGTCGGTGAGAGTGGACGAGGTGGTTGTGGAAATGATGGTGGGCTGAGAATGGTGGTAATACTAATAATGGTATAGGGGTGCATGGTGGTGGTAGGAGTGGTGGTGCTGGTATTCTCTCTCTCTCTCTCTCTCTCTCTCTCTCTCTCTCTCCCTCTCTCTTTCTTTCTCTTTTCTTTTTGCTCTCTCTCTCTCTTTTCTTTTCGCTCTCTCTCTCTCTCTCTCTCTCTCTCTCTCTCTAATGCCTTTTTTCTCTTTCTCTCGTTCTGTCTCTTTTTGTTTTGCCTTTTGATGGTTGTGGGAGTAGTATAGGACTGGTGATGGGAGTGGTGGTGGTCGTGGTGGTCGTGGTGGTCCTGGTGTACTTTCAATCTTTCTCTTTCTCTCTCTCTCTCTCTCTCTCTCTCTCTCTCTATTCCCCTTTTTTCTATTTTTCCATTATCTTGACGGTGGTGGAGGTATTGGGTGTGGTGGTGGTGGTGATGATGGTTGTGGAGCTAGGAGTAGTGGTAGGAGAGGTGATGGGAGTGGGGAAGGGTAGTGGTGATGGTGGGGAGTTGTAGGAATGCGATGGGGTGCTGGTGCTGGACGTATGTCTGTTTTTCTTTTGGTCTCTACCTATCTCTCTCTCTCCCCTCTCTCCCTCTCTATTTCCCCCCCCCCCTCTCTCTCTCTCTCTCTCTCGCTCTCTCTCTCTCTTGTTAACCTATATTTTGTCCATTTTGACCAAGGTGTAGAACATATAAATGACAGTGCTGGGGTAACAATATTTTAGCAGCGCCTACAAAAAGTTAGAAGATTATACCGAAAGTGGCGACCCTGGATACAAATAAAACCATATTACTATCATCTTATATATATCATATCATGTTCAAATACAGTGCTATCATAGACAGATTGTCTGTGCTTATATAACACTATGCACCTGTCACTTTTCTCCGAGCACTTGAATGTGAAAACAGATAAGAATATGCAAACAGATAATACAGAAGAATGGGAATTCATATAATGTACTGTTTTTGACACAACGTACAATGCACACCCGCAAACTGGCAACGGCTATGAGTCTGTGGTTTATTATGTGTCTAATATACCAGGGGGAAATAACAAACGGAGCAACATAAAACAAACCAACATGAAAACAAGACGAGACAAAACGAAATATAACCCCCAAAAAGCAAAGCACAGAACACTTACAACAAAGAAAAGAAACAAAAAAAGGGCAAATTATTTGACTAAGAATTAGACTAGGCTTAAGGATTTGTTAAATTGTGGGTAAGTGTCAAAACAGTAGCTGTGTCTAAAGACTACTTTATTACATTGACTATCCATGTCATCGTAGCATCAAAATATATGATGGGTGGTAACAAAAATAAAGCCGTCTGTTGCTGTTTGGTTTTAACAAAAATACGGATAACATAGTTATAATACATGAATACTTTTCATTTATAATATTGTCATCATAAGTCTATGTCTGCAGACTAGTACTTATGAACCTAGACTATGGTAGATAAAAGCACAACTAATTCGAACCTAGAGTAAATTTGCGTGGTGGGCGTGGTTTGGGGTGTAGGGGTGGGCGGGGTTGGGGGGGGGGGGGGGATAACGTCTTTTCAATCAGTTAATTATTTACGATGACAAATTCACCTCTCCATGTCATAGGCCCTTTGTTATTCTTATACATTGTATTTTAGCTGGTCTCAAGCAAAAATAGGGAGGACTCCCCTAAAAGATACTTGAATAAACAGAATATTGATTAAATAATGAGCTTCTTTACGTCAAAATGATCACACAATGAATGAGTTAAAAAATTAACTCTTACAATGCCAAAGAGATTCTGTTGTTTTAAGATTTAACCAAAGCATGAGCATCGTTACTTTCCAAATATTCAAAGATAAAATTAGGTTCCTTTTAGTCCCCTACGTTTCTGTTCATTATTTGTTTCATATTTTTTTCATGTTAAAGTGCGAGAAAATGCTTCATCAAATCTGAAATTTTCTTTAAAAGAAGGATATGGGAGCATACATGTATTCACTTGATTCATGCCCTAGTCATCACATTTTTTATACCAATAACATAACAACAATAACTACACTAATACTGATAATAATAACAATAATCATCATCG
>JAVYIG010012454.1:0-7500 GCA_035222895.1 Strongylocentrotus droebachiensis | reverse complement strand
TCCTGAAACTAGTACAGATATGATTTAAAGCATTGATCAATGAACCGGTATGAGGGGGGGGGGGTACGAACATTTATTTTGAAGCATGATTCACCCTCCGTTTCTCCCCTTTATCTTTATTTTTTGTCTCAGGGCAGTCCCTTTAGCCCCTTCCCCTAACACAAAACACAAGGCACTAATTTGACGGAATTACTGCTTTGTGCTACACAAGTAATTGCTCATTTGCAAATTTGTCCATCTTCCGGTTTTGATTAGCAGCGGGAAAACCCTTGAACGCCTGTTTAGATTAACCTTACACTGGAAACATTTAAATAATCCCGAAACCTTTGATGATAAATACAATGTGGCACGTGGAGATCATTTCCATTGGACATAAAGGGTGGTATTCTCGAAAGCGGCCTAAGTTAAATCAGTGGCCTAAAGGTGGTTTAAACCATGGACTATCTTTTTTGCTATTCTCGAAGGCCGCCTAAAGATAAGCCAGGCTTATTATACGTCATAGTTCGGCCTAACTTTAGGCCGCTCAGAGGGCAGGTTTAAATACGTCATATAGTTCGGCCTAACTTCGCGTGACGTCACTTTTTAGTTAAATCGACTGTCCGCGGAGAGTGAACGGTAAGTTTTGCATTGAATTTCTATATTTGATAACAATTTACACTCTTTTGTATCGGATAAGCGCTCATGAAAGTTACACCAGCTAATAAAGTATTTTTTTTACTTTCATGTTGATGTACTGGTGATAATCTAAAATGCTTTTAACTGAATAAATTTGGGGGAAACTTGGTAAATTTTCCATGGTGTTCGCAGATCCAGTCCCATACGTGCAAATAATTGTCGGTTAACATTTTCGTTTCCTGAGATTGAGCAATTTTTTACCAGGTTTTTTTCTTTCTTGGCAATATTGTACTTTCGTACGCATATACCAACTTAACACCCCTTACAACCATCATTGCTAGACGTAGAAACTACTTTTATAGAGGATTTTCGAGACGCTGTTGCCTAAAAGTGGACTAGCACTAGCCTAGACCTAGATCTAGCTAGGCCTAAATCTAGATCTGGCTGTCTCTTTCGTTCGTTAGCCACTGATTTGGGTAGGATCTCTTTCATCAGGAGCCGACCCTACCTAAATCAGAGGCTAATGTACGAAAAAGACAGAAATTTCGGTCTGGTAACACCTCTGCCTGAGCTGCAGTGCTAGTTCAGTAGTTGTGGCTGTTGGTGGGATAATTTTCTACAGGATGATGATGATTTTCATAACCACCCCCCCCCCCCCCTCCCCAAGAAAAACATTTTTTTTTAAACAACATTACTAGACCTAGATCCAAATTTCATCAATAAGAGTCTAGTCTAGACAGGTCTTACAGAAATTGAATGGAAATGAACAGAAGCTTCCTTTTTTGACATAGATCTAGATCTATACATTTGCTGATAATGTTACAGTATTTTAGTCTAATAATACTAGTCTAGGGGTCTATTAGTATTAGTGAACTAGTACAGAGAAAGAGAAATTGTAATCTCTTATCAAATATCAACATATTTTTCATCTTGATTTTCTGCAATTTCAGGTTCTTTTCAATTGATGCATGGGATGAAAAAAGAAGGCCTCTCCCAAGCTACGGTGTCCCGCCTTGTGAAGTCCATCTCAACAGCCATTGCCAGGAGATCGGAGCAATACATCTGAATTCCTTCAACAAGAGAGGCAGTCCTGCAGAGTGCAGACCCAACATGAATTTTATAATTAACTGCCATTTCCCTGGCGTTAATATGGTCGGTGCTATTGATTGCACCCACGTAGGCATCTCCAAGCCAGTTGGCCCAACACCAGTTATTTCCTGAACAGGAAAAATAGATACTACATTTTTCTTGGAAAGTCTGCTGGTGAGTAAAGCTGTAATTACACCTAAATTGTGTAAACTAAATCATGTTTATACAATTTTTATTAAAAAGATGTGCTGAGTTTATGAATCTGCAGATGTGTCTATAGGTACATCATGAAGTGATTTAAAATTGTTTTGTCTGATGAATATAGGTGCAATCTACACTCAAACTTTTATTCATTTTACATGGGCACGAGCTAATATTTTCAGCTCGATTGCCATGGCTACCAGTCACTCCTGACAGTGACAGCTTGGCCTAGACTTTTGGGCGGAACTATCTGAAAATAAGACACAATAATCAACAGTTGATTAACTACTTTCAAATTTGGGTCAGAAGAAAATTCAAACCTACCACTAACAATTCTGGACCATATAAGACTTAGAGACCTACAGACTGCAGTACAGTACAGTGCAGTAAATGTTCATTTTGCTTTTTACCCTTTCACAAAGCTCATTTTGGGAGATAACATAACAAAGACAATCTTTGGTCTAATGGTAGATTGAACTAAAAATGGAAAAGTTTTTTTAAAGTTAGAATATGATTGACACTATAACTAAGAACAATTATCAATGGAGTAGATCTTTGATATTTTAATGAGGTCTAGACCTTTTTATTTTGTTTCAGGATGATGTTCTTCTTCAGTAAAATAAATGAAGGCAAATTCCCTGATAATTGAGACAAATTCAGAGAGGAAGGAGAACTACTGAGCTGCTGAATTTCTGACAGGTAGGCTGTACGAATAAGTTGTTGTTTGTATGCCCAGGTACTACAAGGAGGGCATTTGTTCATTCACATCTTTCCATCAATACTTTCAAGTAATTGATTATGCACTCCACTTTTACCACAATGTGCATGTTCAATTCAATTTTTTGTTCTTCAATTCAATTCAATTTAATTCAAAAGACTTTATTTCCGTTAAAAAACATACAAATATATACATGTGATAAAGTACAGACAGTTTACAATATACAAATCATGAGCATTATGTTAAATTAATTTAAACAAACAAACTGTGAAAATGAGTAGAAGGAAAAGGGAGCACCTGTAGGAAGCTTATGTTAGCTTTGTTGATTCAGGCGTCCAAATGAATAAAATAATTACACAGATATAATAACATAATAATGAGTATTGCGCATGTATTTGTTCTACCCCTCCCTCCCTCCACCCCCCCCTATCACCACCTCCCCCCCTCCCCCTTCTTTCTCTCATGGTAATTTACAAATTATATTTTATTTTAAAATAGGTATGTAAGTCCACTTTGGTCACAATGTACATGCAAGACCTTTTTAATGTTTAAACAGAAATAGGTTTTAATGTGCTTCCTTTCATTTTTTTCCTCTTTTTATTCAACAGACATACTTGCAAGGACTATGAAGTTCTACTTAGCCTCTTCAATGATCCAGACTCTCTCTGCTGTAACTGTGACTGCATGGGGATCAAAACCTTTGTATTATGATCCTCATAACATGAAGCTATGGTAACAAACGAGCAACCATTGATAAAAAGCCTGATATTGTCCTTGTTGTGTGTGTGAACCACAAAGCAACCATCACTCATAAGGATGTTTTTATGTACATCAGATGTTCATTGTTTCACTGGAAAATTGTGATTTTTGAGTCATTTAAGAAATCATGTTTTATAATGTGTTTTATAATATAGTGCAAGTCATGAATATTACAGATTCCCTGCAAAAGGAAGACGGCTCAAAAGTAGACTATGCTTTATTTTAAAAAAATGGGAAAAAGTAATGTAACAAATACATAACTTTGAATTCTATTAATTTCAAGTAACAGAATATGAGGCTATTGGAGCTTAATATTTGACCTTCAATTTTATAATCGTATTCATCGTGAATTACAATCTTTTCTGTTTTAAGAAAAATAAATGAATTGAACATAATTGTTGATATATTATATACAATATTCCTTTCATATCTTTTGATTTTAAGTGTGCATACTGTTGGGTTCATTGAGTTATACATGGGAAAAGTCTGGAAAAAGAACAGTGAGAGAACAGAGAGCCAGCGAGAGAGAGAGATAGAGTAAAAGAGAAAGGGAACCAAAATGAGAAACAACAATTTAATGGTGAGAGATGTCATGAAAAAGAGAAATAAACATTGATGTGAGATAGTGTGTGTGTGTGTGTGAGAGAGAGAGAGAGAGATGGAGATAGGAAGAAATAGTTGGGGGGGGTATAGTGCCCCCTTTTTCAAATGCCCCTTTTTATATAGGAAAGTTCCCTTTTAACTTTGTAAGAAGTGCCCCCCCTTTTTCCATAGGAAAAGTGCCCCTTCCCCTTTTCACCTCTGATAAGTGCCCCTTTAATTTTGACAACGCGCCCCTTTTCCTTTGACAATTTTCCATTTTCCTTTGCAATAAGTGCCCCCTTTTCACTTTGAGAAGTGCCCCTTCACCTCTGATAATTGCCCTATGTAAATCTGAGAGGTGCCCCTATTAACAAAATTATCGGTGCCCCTTTTCTTTCAAACAAATGCAACATTTCCTTTATTTATAAGTGCCTCTTTTTCATTCTCATAAGTGCCCCTTTTAAAATATGTTCAATGCCCCTTTTCAGGTGCGATATGTGACCCTTTTTACCTCTGATAATTTCCCTTTTAACAATGATACAATTCCAGCAAGTGCCCTTTTTGTTGGTGCTGCCCCCCCGCTTTGGAAGTCGCTCCGCCGTCCCTGGACGTCATATTGCTCAAGTTGTCGAGGTGATGCATCCTCACCACACACTGCGCGCATCCATTGTCTTAGTGCATTGTGACGTCTTATTGCTCAAGTTGTCGAGGTGATGCATCCTCTCCACACTGCGCGCTTTCATTGTCTTAGTGCATTGTGACGTCGCAGCTTCGGTACTGAGCATGTGCAGAAACCGTAACCATGGTGAATAATCCATGGACTAAGTTAGGCCAGGTTTAAACCATGGATCAGTTAGGCCACCTTTCGAGAAATGAAAATGACTTAGGTCAGCGGCCTAAGTTAAGCCTGGCCTAACTAAACCATGGTTTAACTTAGGCCAGGTTTAACTTTAATAGGCCGCTTTCGAGAATACCACCCAAAGAGTTTAATATCTTTAGTTTGCAGAATGTCTTCGGTGGTCGTCCCTACATCTACCAGGAAGTCATAGACCAGGGTGGTGAACCGATTAAGGCAGCACATTACACACACCTCGGCGATGTCACTGAGTTCCGTTACTGCACGGAAATCGCGAGAGTGGGTCGAGGAGAAGTTAACCTCGGATATCTGTACAATTTCGGAGAGAGCTGGGGCATGCTTCCATCATCCCAAGCTGTGGTCTTCGTTGATAACCATGACAACCAGAGAGGTCACGGTGGTGCCGGTAGTGTCGTGACCTACACGGAAGCAGCCGCTTACAAGAAGGCAACCGCATTTGCTCTTGCCTGGGACTACGGTACTACGAGGATCATGAGCTCCTACAAGTTCAGTAACACCGACCAAGGGCCTCCCGGCAGTAACGGTGTCACGTCGTCTCCAGAATTTAACTCCGACTCCTCCTGCAAGGGTGACTGGGTCTGCGAACATCGATGGAGACAGATCCGAAATATGGTTTGTTTCCGCAACGCCGCCGGCACCGCTCCGTCGACAACTGGACCACGAGGCTCAGCAATCTCATCTCTTTCTCCCGTGGCAGTAAGGCTTTCTTCGCGATCAGCAACGAAAGGTCTGACAATTGCCCCTGGCTTCAGACTGGCCTTTCCGGTGGTACCTATTGTGATCTGATCAGCGGTGACCCAACCGACAGTGGTTGCACTGGAAAGGAGATCGAGGTCCAAAGCGATGGCGCTGCTCAGATCTGCCTCGAAGCTGGTGAAGACTCCATGGTAGCTATCACCTACAAGGCCAAATCTGGGAGCGGTGCTGGTTGTAAGTGGTAGACTGACCAGCGGGTGTTTCACAAAGATCCTAAGTTGAACTTACAAGTAACTCTAAGTTGGATTTGAAAATTATGGAGAGCTATTTGTAGCCTTAAAATGAAATATATTCAAAAGCGATAATTCAAGTATTTTAGACTTTAAATAACTTCCACATCAAGAACATGACATCTCCTTGATAAAAGAAAATATGAATGATTTGAATCAACATTCTATGCCTTTTGAAATAACCTTTACAAAATATTTTCATAGATGCCAATGGCTTTCCATAAATATCAAGTCCAAGTTAGAGATAAGTTCAACTTAGGATCTATGTGAAACACCGCCCTGTTGACAGCATGCATCCGGGAACTGGAAAGATGTTCCCCAAATTAAGTCTTACGATCTAAATTGCACCGAAATCCTCTGTAATGTAAATTAATCAATCAGTTCAAATTATATTAAAGATAAACTCCAGTTCTGGTAAAAAAAAAAAAAAATATTTCTCACAGAATCGAACGAAACTTACACTGAATGTTCAAGATTACAAATAAATGACATGTGCCAAAACTTTTTTGGAAGAGAATGTATACTGGCTGAGTAATGAGCATAGAAAGACAAGGAAATCAAGGTAGTACTAGCCCCGACACCATGTGTGTTGTCCCATATATGGCTTTCTGTATACAGTGCTTGTCAACTTTACCAAGACTCTGTCAAATTTATTATGATTTTAATGACTCCAGAACCTTGCAGTGCACACCAATACTTACATGCTACATGATCAACTGTTTCTGATCCTTTCCACATCTTTTCTTTCACAATGCAATCGCATTACCAGTACTAAAGTTTATCTTTAATTTGTATTGCATTACCATTTAAATCACCCATATTGTAGAAGCCAGTCAAAATGACCAATCTTTGTCTTATTGAGTAGGTTACCAGTTTTCTGACGCACACGTTTCGTCTGAAGAAGCCGGCGGACTTTTACCTATTGTGGTTTCCAGAAACCAGGGGCGTAGACAACGGGGGGGGGGGGGGATGAGGGTGATGCATCCCCGCCACCTCACAAGGTGGGGGGATGGCATGTACAATCATCCCCCCAGGTTTTGGGGAATGATATTTGCTTACTTAATAAGTCATAATGATGATAATAATAGTAATAATAATAATGATAACAATTATAATATTAATAATAATAATAATTATGAATGATGATAATAATAATCCTCATCATTATTGTGTTTATTGTTATTAGCCGCATTCACACGTGAAAGCCAATTCAGACGGTAAAAAAAAAGAAAATCTTACAAGTATTTTGTGGTTATCTTGTGGTTTGGAAACCACAAGATAACCACAAGATTAAACAGGCGCGGATCTACGGGGGGGGGGGGGGTTTAGGGGGGTTTAACCCCCCCCCCCCCTTGGGCGGCCCAAAAAACAAACAAAACAAAAAAAAAGGAAAAAAAAAAAAGAAAAAAAAAGAAAAAAAGAAAGAAAAAAGAACGCACGCTAGAGAGAAACCCTTTCAAGTGCAAATATTGTGAGAAGATATTCAACTCATCTGGTAACTTAACCAAACACATGATAACTCTGGATGATAACTGTGTATTTAACTGTTACTTGATTTAAAAAGACGTTATCATGCACTGCTTTTTATGGTCTCCATTGTGTTAATAGATGTCAGGAAAACATCACTTACGGGGTTCAAAAAAACACCCCCAAAAAAATCGGCTCGCCGCTCG
>JAVYIG010012453.1:0-53533 GCA_035222895.1 Strongylocentrotus droebachiensis | reverse complement strand
AATAAGTCTTCGATAAATGACACATAGGGAGAAGATTGAGCGTTTTACTGTGTTGAATGTAAACCTGTTGTTTAAAGCCGCAGGCGTGAAAAGGGGTGAAATATTTCCTATATTGTTCATTTGTGGATATGCTGACGGGGAAACTCCCCTTAGAATGTTTCGTATTGAATCGTGGTATGGAATTCATAATCGTTTGATTGTTTGTTCGTGTGTTTGTTTGTTAAACGTTAATATTTGTTTCTTTTTATCGAGTTAAATAATGAAGTACATTGTGGAACAACTATTAAACTGACAACACAAACAAAAGTACAACTGGACAATAAAGGCCTACAGATCGATATGAAATGAAAAATTTCACCAATTAATAAAATGAAGGAATTTGCATTTTTTATTCGGGGGGGGGGGGGGGGGGTGTATGCCATACGAACTAATATTATTCCCCACGTTGATTTATTTCAAGTTAACATGGTTAGTAATGATTGCGCGATAGGAGATAAAACTATTTTTCAAGGCATGATTCAGATTGTCCGTACGAGGCTTTGTAAAGAAAGAAAATGATTTTTAATATAATGTATTAAATGGAGTCTTTAAGAAGGGCGAGGTAGAAGTGGGTGTAAGAGCATACACGATTTTGATGACAATTGAAACTCGTATTTATTTTTTAGTGAAGTGCAAACTTGGGATTTGACCGGATAAAATAGTTCAGAGTGATATTTAGAACTAGACAATTACAATTTTATATATACACTGTTGCTCATAAAGTTGGAATATTCATTTTTTACCCCAATTTATGGAATTATTTTGACAATGATTTATTCGTAATAGATCTAGATAATAGTATACATTCTCAGATTTTATTGAATAATAATTTGCCAATGTTTGTTTTGCGTGACTGCTAAAGCATGTGTATGCTACTATGATTATTAACTAGGGGACCTTAATGAGGATTAATGCCCAACAAAAGGGCAATAATATAGCACATCGACACGGCTTTGATCCTGGGGCCTCACAGTTACGAGGCTATTGCTTTACCACTGAACCATGACTGTCCGCAGCCGGGGCTAGGGTAGGGAGCAGTTCCCACAAATAACAAAAAACAAAGAAAGTGCTATGAATTATCAATAATTATTGAATTTCCCCCCGGTCCCCAACAGAAAAAAATATTCTGTGTGCCCATGCCTTGAGCCATAATGCATGGCCGTACAGAGGATTTTTTTATGTTGGGGACCGGGGTAAAATGCAATGAATTATTGATAATTTTTTGCATTTTCTTTGTTAAAAAAATAAAAGACGATCACTCACTCAATCTTCCTGATGGCTGCTTCTAGCAAAGCTCGGTATCCATTTCGATGACGCAATACACGAAAGAGTTTCGGTTGTCAGTTCTCCAACTCTGAAACGTGAATATAAAACACATTATAGAACAAGAAAAACCAATCAAAAACATAATCCAGATGACTTTAGGAGATGTGATCACGGGACAGAATTGATTAACACTAAGACCGTTTATTTATTCGATTTATATGAAATTAATCACAGTAAAAAATAACTCTTACCTTCGACTGCGAATATTACCGTATATATTTGACGATCAAATCACAAACATTGATCTCTCCTAGAAGTAAGAACGATGTTGAGAGGTAAAATAACTGACAGTAGTGAAGCGACCTAGCTGCTTCATGTGCCGTTAAACAGATTAACTAGCTGTTGAAGGTACCGTTACACAGCTAAAACCTAGCTGTTAAAGATGTCGACCTAGCTGTTTAATACAATATCGTGCAAAGAAATCTTCCTCTTAGTTTGGATAAAGCCACGCCCATTTCCTAGTTGAATTCAACCAATCGAATACTAGCTGCCAACTGGCTGCCTGTCCTATTTGTTGACTTACGATTGCAATAGTCAACATTCTTTGCTAGTCATGTGATCGAGTAAGTTTTTTCATCTAAGTGTTCAAATATTCCGAATTGTATGTAAAATAAAGCGAAAAAACAACAACACCGCCTTCATTGGGGGGGGGGGGGAGGAATGGAGCGGTTCGTCTTTTTCCCTTCATAGTATTTTTTTTATTTTTTTATTTTTTATTATTCAAATATTCAAATAAGTTATTGTTATTATTTTGTTTTATTTATGTTTTGAAATATGTTATTTAATTGTCCTATATTTGTCTTTGTATGTTCTTATACCATGTGCCTTTGTATATAATTTAATGGATTGAAATTCATAAATTGAATTGAAAATTTAAATGTTTATGTTCACTGCACTTATTGTTTTATTCGTAGTTAATTTTACTGTACGATTGCTGTTATAATTATATTGCACTGTATGGTTTTGGCATTTTAATACATTTGTTCATGTTATTTATTTTTATATTGGAAATAATTAAATCATTTTTAAACAATGGAGCATACATTATATATAAACATGTTCGAATGCAGCGCGTGAATGTAGCCGATTGAAACCTATAATACATTCTACCCCTAAACCCCAACCTAACACTTATCTTAGTGGATGATTATCTTGTTATTGATAACTAATAAATATATCGAGATATTAAAAAACACTTTAAACATGCTTAATAATTTGCCGATCCCCGTAACTAATAATGATGTTATAAAATACATTGCCCTCGGTGGGGGGGGGGGGGGGGGTATTGTTTTTACAAACAACATCCTACTTATTATGTTATATTGAGATGCCACATATGATAAATTTTAGAATCAATGGCAAGAGTTGCCAGCTAAATTGAAAGAAGAGAAAGTAGCGTAAGATTTGTCTTGCTAATCAGACAAATACAATTTAAGAGTATATTATATGCTAATGCTTCTGTTTAAAGAGAAAATTGACGATGTGTATACCTACGTCATCATCAATATTGAGAAGATGATGGATAGCCCACCCACCCACACTCACACACGCGCACACCTCACTTCTTGACAGGCCCAATTTATTTATATCAATTTTGTTGATGCAAAGTGTGCCTTACATCTACACTGTTGTTGTGGTTGTTTTACTGTTGTTTGCAGCAGCTGCTGCTGATGCAAAATGTTGTGATGCTTCGAGAATTTGTGATCATTGTTCTCGCGGACATTTCTTGAAGTTGTCGAAATGCCCCCCCCCCCATCCCTTCATACTACACAACATATGTCAAAGGTCGTATGGAGCTAGCTCATATTTCATCAATCTTTATAACCTAGGATGATATGATTCAATATAAAAACTACTCGCACTTTGTTCTACTCAGTACGTTAACAATAAATGACACGTAGGGACAAGGTTGAACATGTTCCTGTATTAAAGGTAAACCTGTTGTAAGCCGATGGCGTGACTGCGGTGAAATATTTCTTTAGTTGTTCATTTGTGGATACTCCTCTTATTATGTTTCGTATATATAATATGGAATTCAATTTTGTTAGTGTGTTTGTTTATTATTAAAGCGCTAATACTTGTATCTTTGTATAGGGTTAACTAATGTAGTGCATTGTGGAACAACTGATGAACTGATAACACAAACAAACAAAAACTCGACAATACAAGTCTACACTTCAAAATTAAATAGAAAATTTCACCAATAATTAAACTACTGTCCACAATTTTTTTTTTAATCACAGTTTTCATTAAACTGTTTTAAAAGAACATGAAACTCAACTTTTGTATCGTAAAAAAATCGATACCATCGAAATTAGTCATAAATATGTCTGTGAAGCAAATTGCTTTGAATATGTTTTTTATTTTGTAGTTTTTCAGTCCCACTTCAACTTTGAAATACATGAAAAAACAGGTCCTGTGTAAATTCCATGCTCGAATTGTTAACAGTAGAATATGTGGTTACTTGTCCATAAACCGCCTCAAGTACAGATATTAATAGTATTCTTTAAGGTCATGTGATCGCTCTTACAGAAAAAAAATACGATTCAGTATCTAGGGTATCGGGAAACTTTTGAAGACGTGCATACAAGATAGCGTGTATGATATCGTGTAATCTATGAAGTGAACAAATACAACTTTTCACCATTAAACATTCATAAGAAGGTTTGAAAGGGAAAATCAAAGCCTAAGAGATTCTGAAGTAGAATCTGGGATTGTTTGCACGGGCGAAGGTTAATTGGTTCTGATTGCATGACTTTTGCTCCTCAAATAAAACAAGATAAAATGAACTAAGTGCTAAAGTACAATGGATCATAAACTTCTTTCGGATGATGAATTTCGCTTCTTAAAGGTAATTATGATGATAAAATGTACTTGCTTGTTCATAAAAATGAAACATACTGTACATGAAGCTCCGTAACGCTAAAATAATGCTCAACTACTATACAAGCATTAATAAGACTATCTACTCCCCCTTCCCCTAAGTACCACCGAATATTTTTTATTACCGTTATCTTTACAATGAACTTAATATTTTGCAATTCAGCCAATAATTACCTCCGACAGACCATATCAGGATTCTTTATAAAGATGCCAAAAAAGTTAACATTTCCCCGATTTCAATTTCAATATCATATCACAATTATCTGCTGACTGCGTTATATTTAGAATCTCTTATACACCACCAAAGAGCCTCCATTCTTAGTAAGCCTAGATAAAAATGTTTGCTCATTTTGATAATAGCAAAAGGAGGATTACAAAAATTAGTTACACAAGTTTATGACCGACCATAGGCGTACGAGGAGCGTTGGGGGGGGGGGGGGGGGGGGGGGGGGGTGGAGAGGAGTGGGGAGGGAGTACAGCCTGTCCATATTTGGGCTACCGTATTCTCATACTTGGGGGTCAAGATGGACTATTTGGAATTTTCACATCTCAAAGCTATAATTCTGTGCCATTATGTTTTTAAAGATAAGAAGTGTTATGAATTAAGTATTAGTGTGGGTGAACTTGGAATTCTCTCTGATGGTCGGAATGTAGTTCCGAATGACCATGGCGCCACACTGTACACAGAAGGGTCAGAGAAGATAGATGTGACATTCGACACTCTAATTAAGAGTGAAGGTTTGACTGCATTGTGGTCTCATTGTAGACAGTAATGATCTGATCTATATCGGCTTTAGGAAAGCCAAGAAGATCAAGGTATTCTCACCAGCAGGTGGCAAGGCGATCAGGGAGATATATTGTGATGGATATGAACCTGAGCTAATCACCTGCTACGAAGACATACTGATCGTTAAGGATGCTAGAAACGTAATAATCGTAGACAAAGATGGCCATCTCAAACACATGGTGTCAAAGCCCATGGTCTCTCCATGGCCTACTTTGATTAAGGATCACAGAGTCCTGATTGCGTGGGTAAGCCATACAAAGGAGTTGATCAGTATCGTTGAGTACACCATCGACCTGTAACACGTTAAGACTCTCATGTCTTATCATAATATTGAGAATTCCGAGAGAAACGGGTACTATCTGACAGAGTTCCGAATAGGTGAGATCGTTCTCGGTACTCCAGTTGAGATGTATAATGCGAAAAAGGGATTGAAACATGTCTGTACAGGGTATTGTTCTCTCCCCCACTATTTATGTACCATGACTCTGATTCAGAGGAAATGACATTAAAACCAATATTTCTTCGATCGATGTCGTCAATAAATAATTGTTTTGATAAATGATAATTCTATTCCTCAGCGATAAACTGTGTTGAATGTTCGTATTCCATTTAAACATTTTATATATTCGATCAGTCATGATCGATTTTGTTTTATATAGATTATACTCATGATACTCACAACGTTACAGTTGAGTATTTTATATGACATGGAAATATGACTGGGAGGAGATAAATTTTACTTGAAATTTAATTAGTTTGTATTTCATTTGTGTATACGTCGGACTGACATTGGTTAATAATCGATGCTCTTTGTTGACCTTAAAAGATAAATATTGTCACTGCCAATTGCATTTTAAAATTAATATCTTATCTATCGAAAATAATATCGCTAGTGATATTCGTTTGTCTCGCAATGTGGTCAATAAGGAATCTAAAAGTTCACGACGTTTCGTATGCTACTGCGATACTTCGTCAGGTGATAACAACTATTGTAAGCAAGGGTCTTTTATACTTTACGGGAGGACCGGCGGAGCGGTCTATAATTCGATCGATAATTGGAACAAAACGCCCAATGCCTATTGGTCGACGCACACGGTGATCGACCAATCACCAAGGCCGCTGGTTCGGCCGCTGGTTCGGCTGATGCACCAGGCCTATTGGCCGACGCATACGGTACTCAACCAATCAACGGGCCGCTGGCTCGGGCCGTCTGCTGAATGGAATCGACCGTTGTTGGCTGGCAGGACGGCGAGTGTCATGGCGGCGTATCGTCCGCATCCAAAATTCGGGGATATCGATCCCGTTGTCTCTGTTGAAATTATTAGGATTGAGACGGATATTGATAGCTTCTTTTACCCTCCATGTATACCAATGCCGTTCCTGGGAAAGGCACTGAACCCCGTCCCAATCTGGTTGATGCTGGTTATCCCAAGCATGTTCGGCTACGGCTGAGTTGTCAGTTCGACGGAGTCTGACGTCCCTCTTATGCTCAGTGATTCTTTCTTTTATCGGACGGGCAGTTTCACCGATGTAGGATCTATCAAATCCTTTACAAGGGATGTTGTACACAATGCCGTCCCGTCTATGTGGAGGAATTGGATCCTTGGGGCGTGTAAGTTGTTGACGTAGGGTGGTATCTGATCTGAAAACCGTTCGAATGCCATGGCTCTCTAGGCGGCGCTTGAGTTGTTGGGAGACCCCATCAATGTACGGCAAGACTGTAAAAGTCTTGTATACCTTCTGATCCCTGGGTTCCGACGATCTATTCTTGGTATTGAAAACGGCGTGGGTAACCGTTGAGACTCAGGGCACTGCGAACACGGGTCCGTTCTTTGCATGGCTGTTGTGGACTTGTCACAATGCGTGAAGCTCTGTCAAATAGACATTTCACTAGACCTCTCTTCACCGATATGGGATGGTGAGAGTCAAACGCTATGTACTGGTCTGTGTGGGTAGGCTTCCTATGGACTGAGGTGGAGAGCCTATGGTTGTCGTGTCTATGAACTAGAGTGTCTAAGAATGCTATTTTCCCTTCACACTCTATCTCTGATGTGAACTGGATGGTTGGTTCAAGGCTATTCATGTGTTTAAGCAGCTTATCTGTTTCAGAGATGGGAACTATGATGAAGGTGTCATCTACGTATCTCTTCCAAACACGAGGCATGCAAGAGAGGGCAGGCGCGGATCCAGGGGGGGGCCGAGCGGGCCTTGGCCCCCCCCCCCCGCAAAAAAAAAAAAAAAAAGAGAGAAGAAAGGAAAAGAAGGGGAAAGGGAAGGGGAAAGAAAGGGAAAAAAAGAAGAGGAAGAAGAAAAGAAAAAGGGGAAGAAGGAGATCGGAGGGCCGAAAAGGCCTTGCCTCCCAGGCTGTTAACCCCCCTCCCCCCCCCCAAAAAAAAAAAAAAAATCAAAAAATAAGAGAGAAGGAAGGAAAGGGAAAGAAAAAAGGAAAAGAGGAGACACTGGCGTACTGATAGGGGGGGGGGGAGCTTTGGGGGAAATCAAATTCAAACGTGGTTTATTTCTAATTCCATAATTGTGGATTACAAATAATGCTGAAATGACATAATTTCCGAGATTTTTCCTCACTTTTTAGTAAATTATACGTTCGTATGTGTTTGTTGGAAAATGACAAATTCCTGAATTTACAGCCAGGCAAGAAATATGATTCTTGAGATTCCTACATGTCAGGGCCCGAGGTACGGCGGGGATCGGGAGCCTCGAGCTCCCTCCCCCCCCCCCCACCCCCACTTTTTTTGAAAAAGTATATTAAAGAGAAATAAAATAGAATGAGAGCAAGAAAGAAAGAATATATATTTAACTGCCAGTGTAAAAAAATAATGAGGCATCAAAATATGCTCATCTGACCGTGATTACATGCCTAAAACACCTAAGCTTCCGGGGGCTCTGCCCCCTGGATTCTACCTAGGACCCTACGGCGGGCCCTTAGATGCTCATCTGACGGTAATTTAATGCCTAAAACCCCTGATTTTTGGGGGCTCCGCCCCTGGAACCAGGCCAAAAAGTGACCTACCAGTGTCACAAAATAATAAGATATAACTAAAAAAATGCTCATCTGACCTTAATTAAACGCCTAAATATTCTGAGCTTTCGGGGCCGGCTCCGCCGATTCGACCCCACCAGGGGCCCTAAGGCGGGCCCCTGAATGCGTATCTGACTGTAATTTATTGCCTTAAACCCCTGAGCTTGCGGGATCGGACAATGTATCAAAATGTGTTTATCTGACCGCAGGCGCGTAGCCAGGGGGGGGGGGGGGGGGGTTGGCGGCCCCCCTCCCCAAATCGGAATAGGAAGTAGGAAGAAAAAGGAGCAGACAAAGAACATCTTTGAAGTTCAGACAAGGATTAAGAGTATGATAGAGAACGGTACAACGCATCGTCTTCTTTCTCTAATAATTAAATGAAACGTCAAAGCTTCGCGCAGGAGGAGGGGGGGGGGGGACTGAATTTAGACAAGGATTAAGAATCGAGAACGGTACAGCAAATCGTCTTCTTTTTCTCATAATCCTATGAAACGTCAAAGCATCCGCGCTTTGCGCGGGAGGGAGAACCTGAATTCAGACGAGGATTCAGAGGCGAGAACGGTAATACGAATCTGTAATGATTTAATGAAACGTAAAAGCTTCCGCGCTTCGCGCGGGATGGAGGGGGAACTTAATTCCGACGAGGATTACTTTCGAGAACGGTACCAGGAATTGTCTTCTTTCTCTAATGATTAAATGCAAATTAAAAGCTTCCGCGCTTCGCGAGGGAGGGAGGGGGAAACTCACCCCTCCCTGCACCTACCCCCCCCTGCATTACGTACCAATATTTGGCTCGCATAATTTCAAATTTGGGCCCCCCCCCCCCTAAGAAATCCTGGATCCGCGCCTGAGAGAGGGGACATGTGTCCAACGCTTCTTCTTCGAAACTCTCCATGTATAGGTTGGCCACGACAGCCGAGACTGGACTGCCCATGGCTGCCCCTTCTGTCTGTTCATAGTATGAACCTTTATACAGAAAATATGTGGATCGTAGAACAAACTCGAGGAGTTGAGTGAGTTGTTCCGGTGAGAGTGCGGTACGGGTAGACAAATTGCTGTCTGATTGTAAGCGTTGCAATGTAGCATTGCATGCGCCCTTAATCGGTACATTGGTGAAGAGTGAAACTACGTCAAACGAAACCATGCGTTCTTGACCACATTGCGAGACAAACGAATATCACTAGCGATATTATTTTCGATACTATATCCGCAATGAGTAATATATTTAGCATTAATATCTTATCTCCTGTCAAATTTGGACTGTTACAGCCCGGTTTATATCTGCATTCCGAGAACTAATGGCAAATGAATTTAAACATCGTGGTTTGTATGAAATGCGACCGGTCTCGGCCTCGATTTTGTATATTTTACATTACCAGGGACCCGTTTCACAAAGCCTTTTTTCAATGACAAATGACAACAATCAGTGACAAATCTGCTGATAACCAATCAGAAGCAAGGTTCACTTGCTTATAAGAAAAACTGTCATTTATCACTGATGACAAGTTTTTTTTAAATGGGGTCCTGGTCTCAAACTGGAGACCTGGTGCATCAATAAATGTAAACTACAAACAGTTCCCTACAATCCAAGCCTGTAGAAAGTAAATTTGAAGCAACAATTGATGTCTGATATAGGTTTCTAAAAGTATCCCCAAAAATCGTCTAAAATAATACTTGTTTAGGATTAGCTGGTATTTCTCATCGGTATTCCTTCGTTATTGTAGCCGGTCTTAAAGTATTTTGTGAATTTGTGGTTCATTGTTCCTCAACTGTGACTTATTTAGTTAAATGAAGGACTTACATTTTAAGGAAGGATGTTGTATCATATTGTGATTGTTCATGCCATTGTTGTCATTTGCATTCTAGTATAAATTGTGTATACTGTATATAGCAGCCTGAAATGACATTTTCATTTTTTCATGATGAAATATCTGTAGGCTTATCATTATCGCTACCAGTCGTTTAATAAATTTTGCCTATTTGTAATATTTACTGATTGATGATTGAACAAATACAAATATGTCTTTACTATTACGAATTTATCAGAAAACTTCAAAGCAATGGTCTCTATTTTTAAGGATGTTCTTGTATGATGCTGATAATCGATAATCATTATGAAAGAGGAGTAGAAGAAGGAGGGAACTATATGGTTGGATACAGGGGCGTCGCTAGACCTTTTTCAGTGGGGGGGGGGGGGGGTGTAGAGGCCAACGATTACCGTCAAAACTAGCCACCAATTACCGACAAAATTAAATGTCCCAATATCTACAAATTTAACCCTATTTAACCGGGGCCGAAGGCTAAATTGTTTTTCCTATGGACTATCTATAGTACTTGCGTATGTGCAAATGGTCATTTTCCTCGACGACATAAATATACGAATTATTTCATCAACTTAGTCAGCATCATACTTATATATTTTAATGCAGGCGCGAAGCTGGGATCTTATTTTAGGGAGGGGCGGTAGTGAGCAAGCGAATCACTTAAAGGTACTATGTCCCATTTGCAGACCAAAAAATGAAAAGGTTAAATTTCAACGCCATTTGAAAGATAATACTAAATTAGAACTTCCCTAAAAAAGTGGGGCTTGAAAATGTCTTCAAGTGGGAAAATAACGACTTTTAGTTGTCAAATCGACTTAGGAGCTATAGCGCCAATAAGTAATAGTTTTGATTTTCAGATCGTTGTACTGAATGTTCATACGTTTAATGCTGCGCAAAGATTCAATCAGTGTAATTTTGGCCATCACAAGAAGTGGGTTATTGATGTACCCTTTACAGCTCATTTTATGTGTGTTATTATCAAACAAGAAAGAAAGCCAGTCAGTCACTCAATAGTGTCTGAAAGTGAAGTCTAGCAAGTAAACAGGTTTCCTTGCATAATTTGAATATATATTAGGACACTGCTAACATTTAAATTTCACAGATAGGACATACATGACATATTCATAAGTCCTGCAAAGTTCTACATAATTTGAGGTTGGCTGCAAAAGGGACATAATACCTTTAGAGAGCGCTTGCGCGCTCATTAGGGGGTGTGAGTGATAAGCCTAGACGTTTCCTTAAATTATTAGGAAAAGAAGACGATTTATTGTACCGTTCTCGACTGTTAACCCTTATCTGAATTAAGTTTCTCCCCCTCCCGCGCGAAGCGCGGAAGCTTTGACGTTTCATTAAATTATGAGAAAAAGCAGACGATTCGGTGTACTGTTCTTGACTCTTAATTCTTATCTGAATTCAGTGGTGTTTCATTAAACTATTAGAGAAAGTAAAAGATTCGTTGAACCGTGCTCGACTCTCAATCCTATTTTGTATGAATTCAGTTCTCCCCCTCCCGCGCGAAGCGCGGAAGTTTTGACGTTTCATTAAATTATTAGATAAAAAGAAGACGATTCGTTGTACCGTTTTCGACTCTTAATAAGCCCTAATTGTCTGAATTCAGTTTTCCCCTTTAGCACGAAGCGCGGAAGCTTTGACGTTTCCTTAAAATTTTAGAAAAAGCAGACGATTCGTTGTACCGTTTTCGACTCTTTATCCTTGTCTGAATTAAGTTTCCCCCTTCCCGCGCGAAGCGCGAAAAGTTTAGACGTTTGATTTAATTATTATAGAAAGAAGACGATTCGTTGCACCGTTTCCGTCTCTTTATCTGAATTCAGTTTTCCCCTCTCGCGCGAAGCGCGGAAGCTTTAACGTTTCCTTAGATTATCAGAGAAAGCAGACGATTCATTGTACCGTTTTCGTCTCTTAATAAGCCCTATTTATCTGAATTCAATCTCTCCCTCTCGCGCAAAGCGCATAAGCTTTGACGTTTCATTAAATTATTAGAAAAAGCAGACGGTTCGGTGTACTGTTCACGACTCTTAATCCTTGCCTGAATTCAGTTTCCCCCTTTAGCGCGAAGCGCGGAAGCTTTGACGTTTCCTTAAAATATTAGAGAAAGCAGACGATTCGTTGTACCGTTCTCGACTCGTCTAAATGAAGTTTTCCCCTCCCGCGCAAAGCGCGGAATTTTGGGCATTTCATCAACAGATAGAGAAAGGAAGACGATTCGTCGTACCGTTGTTGACTCTTAATCGTTGTTTGAATTTAGTTTCCCCGAACAAATTTTAACCACTGATTTCTTTAGCTGATATTATAGGAAAGTGAAACTTCGAGAAAATACATGTATTGTAGTTGTAGTCACTCTCGAAGTCGTCATAGAGGATAACAAGTCACAGTTCGTAGGGAAAAAAACTTGTCGGCCGACCGACAATATACATCTCACCGACTTCAAACTTCTGCATTGATATAGTACACGAGGATCGAGCAAGAATACCGACATAGCTGACCCGACACATCAACATATTTACCCGTGTCTTTCTTGCTCCCTCGACGAGACGACTACACCCAACAACCCCCTCTCTCTTTTACTCCCACTTCTCCTCTCTCAGGCCCTTACCTTCCCTCTCTCTCCTCTCTTACACCCCCCGTTTCTTTTGTTTCACTTTTCCATTGTTTCTTCTTTTTTCCTTTTCTTTCTTTTCTTTCTTTTCCTTTCTTTCCTCTCCTCCCTCTTTTTCTTTTTTCTCTTTCTTCCTTCTCTTTTCTTTCTTTTCTTTTCCTTTTCTTTTTTCTTTTCTTTCTCTTTCCCCCTCTTTTTTCCCTCCCCCTTTTCTCTTTTTTCCCGACGGCAGCGCAATTTTACCGACAATATCCTGACAGGTGGGGGTGTCGCACCCCCACACCCCTACCCCCCCCTTCGGAGACGCCCCTGGTTGAATAGTCTGCAGAGACGGCTCGAGAAAAGAGGAGTGAAAGACCAGGGAATGAAGCTCCTGGCGAAGACTAAAAGCAGAGCGTTTATGGAATAGCATGATCGCCAATGTCGACAGATATGGCTCCTAGAGAGAGAAAGAGAGAGAGAGAGAGAGAGAGAGAGAGACATACTAGGAATACACACAACTGGTATCACTACAACTTTAATGCATTTCTTAAAAATTATGTAAGCACTGGTTTGATTACGAAAGTAATGTTCAAATAAAGGGGCAGATTGGGGGGGGGGAAGTGGCACACTAGCAAATGATATTTGAGCAGTTTGTGATAGTGATGGTAATGAGGATGATGGTGATGATGGGGTCGATGCCGGTGATGATGATGATGATGATGATGATGAAAATGTTGATGGCTATGATGGATAAGATGGTGTTGATCGTTACGGTAATGATGGTAATGATGGTGAAGATTAGGACGATGGTGGTGATTATCATTATCATTATTAAGCCTACTGGGGTGAGCATGATGCATCATGACCCAGTAAGTGTGTTTGAGCCCAACCCCCTTTAAAAATGTAGCCCAGCTACGTATCCATCTACTGTACTGTTACCATTCAATTTCCTGTTTCCTGATTTTAACAGGAAGAACATCCTATTTATGAAAAAACAACTTTCGATTGTTTAAAAGAAAACTGATAAAACACATTGTGGGGAACCACATAACTAGTTATAGCGGCATGTTTTGGGATAAGGAATCACTGGTACAAATCACCGTTGAACAGGAATCACGCATCTACACGCACCTGTGCCTTGTAGTAATAACGATCATTAAACTATTCTGGTATTGTGGTAGGGTATTGCTGTGGTGATAAAGATTGGTCAAGATGAACATAATGATTGTGGTAATGAATATAAAGATGATATTAATGGAGGTGATTATATTGAGGATAATTGCGATGATGGTGAAGATGGAGTCGATGGCGGTGATGATGGTGATGATGGTGATGATGGAGATGATTAGGAGCACATATTTTTGGTTTTGTCCCGGGAGTTCGAAAATTATGCCGACCGACATTTCGTTCAGGAGGGGGGGGGGGGGGGGATAAGGTTACTTGTTTTGGCCACCCTTCAGCACACACACACACACACAATTTTTTTTTTAAATATATGTTTTATTTGAGGGGGGAGGGGGGGTTATTCCCAAACACACATATTAAAAAAATTGCTTTGAATATGTTGTTTATTTTGTTCATTTCAGTCTGACTTCCACTTTGAAATAAATGAAAGAACAAGCCCTGTGTAAATTCCATGCTAGAATTTGAAATAGTAGAATATGTGGTTACTTGTCCATGAACCGCCTCAATTACAGAAATGTAAAATAGCTTTGATTATTAGTTTTTCTTCAAAGTTCATTTGATCACCCCTACAGAAAAAAGAAATACAATACATTATCCTGGAAATCTGGAAACTTTTGAAGACATGTAGACAAAATATGACATCGTGTAATATATGAACTGAACAAATACAAACATCGAACCAATAAAAGTATAAAAAGAGGGGTTGGAAGGGAAAATCAAGCCTACCCTTATTTGTATTAGATTGTATCGGTTTATTGAGAGAAAAAAAGATGTATCGATCTTGCAGCTGAAAGCTTTGATTGTTTAATTAACAGAGTAAAAAGTACATGGCATAACAGTACATTGATAACATATTGAAATATATAGAAAACTAAAAAATTATTGTGTATATTTAATTACGATTTACAAGTTTGTTTTGAGTAAAAAAGAAATTAGAAAAAGAAATATTTACAGGTTTATTGCAACAATGACGGAGTAGGTATCCCATAAAGACTGATAGAGATTGTGATTCCTAAACACATAAGATATGAAGGTTCATAGTTCAGCGCGAATATCAATGAGGAGCTAAACGATTTACATGCAGGTGAAATAAAATATAATAAACGCTAAAAGATTAAAGGTAAGTTTCAATATTGTTAAACAAGGTGATGTTCCCGAGCTCACAGAAATTAGTAAAATATCATATAGGCAATAACATGTATACTGCATGTGAAAATAATTACTTCATAAACTAATTGAAAAGGAACCTTGTAACATTTCTATTTGGGCTACCGTAACTTCGTATTTTGGGGTCGAGATGGTCTATTTTGAATTTTCACATCTCAAAGTGTAAGTTCTTTGCCATTATGTTTCTTTAACGATAGAAATTGTTATGAATTAAGAGTCGGATTAATACTACTGCAACTGTTTTAAATCTCTCACCTATTTTATCTTCCATTCCAAACTTCATACCACCTAACTCAAGTAGAAAATTAATCTTATATATGCATTTAATTCCATGCAAAAGAAATGCCATGGTAGTATGAGGGCTTCTCGGCATTGTAATGTGTTATTCTCTGCTAGATATCAAAACTCATACACTTGATAGTGAAGGATATTATCACGGCGTGATCTCATAGGTTTTCACTACTACTCGTTGATATAACAGTATGCATTGTTTTATTATTGATTCTGCAAAAATCAATAAAACATCATGTTCCAGAATATGGAATTCACTCCGAGAATCAATAAAATCATTTAAAACCCTAAATTCATTTAAATTCAATACGATTTATATTAACATCCATCACTTTATATTAGAACTTCCGTATACTTATATAGGGATGTTGTGTCAGACATATTTACATCAGCATATTTTCATTTTTCATTTTCAACACAATCATCATCATCATCATCATCACCATTACCACCTTTTGGTTAATTATCTACACTCTCCTTCTCGCGCCGGTGTATCACACTATCAAGCAAGCTGTTACTGCTGTTGTCCTTCATCTTCAGGTTTTTCAATGAATAATTTGTGGTATTGTATTTGCATAAACATTTAGTTTCAATGTCATCGTTTATTATTATTATTTTAAATATTATAATGCATACACGTTCAAAAAAGTGTTTTATTTTGTATATGCTGTATTGCTGAACTGGAAGAAAATGAATACAATTCAATTCGATTCAATCTCCATCATCACTATCACCATCTCCATTATCATCACCATCGCCATTATCATCAGCAGTAGCAGCAGCATCAGCATCATCGTCATCATCATCATAATCATCACCACCATCATCATCATTATTATTATCACCATCATTATCACCACCACCATCACCAGCAGCATCATCACTATCACTACGATCGCCATAACCACCATCCTCACCGTTATCATCAACATCACCATCACCATCGTCATCATCATCACCACCACCAGTAACAGCAGGAACATTAACATAATTACAAAATTCATATTTTACCTTCCAGTTATCAATTCTCAGTCCACGAATTACATTTAGTCTGGTAATTTATTGATAATTGTAATGTAATATATGAGTATAGTGATTTACAAACATGGTAACAAGTATCGAAAATAATATTGCTAGTGATATTCGTTTGGTAACAAGTATTGAAAGAAAATACCCATAGCTTCAGTAATCAGTTAATCAATACACATTTCACCTCTAAACTATCTACGTCCTAGATGATAATAAACAATCGTAATCTTAGAATAAACAAAAGAGTATACACTACCAGCAACATCAGTAACGTGAAAACTAAAGTCTGCTTAGAAATAAGAAGCTCGCTATTTATAATTGGATGTCAAATTTGAACTTCAAACGTTTTGTTTAATATTCAGGCTGATTTGACACCACGTTCAATTGCTTTATAATGTATCGGCTTTTATTACTACGTACAGATTTACACAATTCTATTTTGCATCTCGTTTCTGAGTGAAAACATGATACAAGGAACTGTATTATTTATATCGTTATTTTGATCATCGGTACAGTTACCGCTTTCCGATGATAACAAATTATATTGGCATATTGAAATTCAATCCTAAAATCAAAAGAGTTAAAAAGAGTAAGAGAGTTGAACATGTATGCTTTCAAATATTTAATAGTTTATTTGACCTCAGGGATGAAGCCCAAAATCAACAAGTCTTAAAAAGTAACAATTACATAATACTGCGTGAATGGGTGACAACAGGAAGGAAAATTGCCTCATATAAGGCTTACCTATATTGAGTTAAGCCCCTAAAAAGAATATGAAAAAAAGATATATACCAATTGCCGATATAATTATACTGATCACAATAAAAACTAATAATAATAATAATAATAACTCATGCTTCTTTTAGCGCATTTCATCTTGGGATAAAATATGAATGCGCTTTACAATAATAAAACAACAACATTACAGATAAACGGGTAGATACAAATTTTAAAAAATTACAAATATAAAACGTACGAAACAAACAGTGGTTAATTTTGGTATAATAGCCCCTGCCAAGACGCCAGCGCAAGGATGACACGATTTTTTTTTTGAAGCGTTCCATATAATTAGTGGAATCCAATCGAAGGCTACGCATAAACAAATCAATCTTTAAAAAAAATTAAAAAAATAAGATATTTATAGTTGGGGGGGGGGGGGAGGGTAAGGCCAGCTTTTTTGGGTCATCCTTTACCATAATTTTATTTTTTCTATTTTTTAAATATATTAAAAACAAATGCAAAGGGACGGGTTTTTTTTCGTCCAAAACATACACATACAAAATATCAAAGGGGGGGGGTTCAACCCCCCCCCCCTGCGTACGCGCCTGCATGTATCTAACATCATACTTAGAATGAAACATACACTAATATTCAAGTACCGTCGCATCCTTTAGTTTATACTTACACACACATGATGTATCTTGGACTCTTGTGTGAAAGTATAATATACAGTTTGTATCCCCCCCCCCACAGAGGTGTTTCTTTAAAAAGATTGTTTACTTTTTAAATGCTATAGGACGCAGGAGTTAATTGACTGAATTATACGAACGACAACAGTAAGATACATAGTTGAAGTTCTATCATTAATAATTACTGATAGAACTTCAACTATGTATCTTACAATTATTGTCAAGATGCAAGCAGTCATGATAGCTATAAAAGTTCTTAAAGCATTTATAACATCTATTCTGGATCCCTTGTAGAACCATCAAAATATGAGCATTCGTCTAAGACAAAGTTATACAAGATAAAGATCATCTTGAAATTTAAAAAAAATACAAGAATGAACATGCGTGATTTGCTGAATTGTATCCACTAAATATTGTAAAAGTAATTCTTTAAGAAATAAAGCAATGCTTAAGATATACATGCATTTATTCGATATTAATTTTCAATTTTGATTTTTACAATGTTTTAGTATCACTTACTAAAACAAATCATACTAGCTCAATCCCATTTCGTCCACAGTTGAGAACGTACGACAATAACATATTTTTATATTGATAATGTTGATTAGGAATTAAATAACGTTATATCTAGACCCAATGATGCTTCTCTGAATTTAGTATACGTAATCCAAATAATCTTGCAAATTTTGTCTCATAGTCGCTAAGAATTAATATGATAATTTGTTTGCTATTTCAATCGTGTAGAGTAGATAAATAAATGACTGAATAGTAGATACAAAGTTGCGTATTGTCCAGTGGCATAGCTACGAGAGGGGGGGGGGGGGGGGCAATCGATAAGAAAGAAAAGGAAGGGCAATAAAAGGGTGAAAAAAGGGAAAGGGAGAAACGGGAAATTACATGGAGATGATATGACCCTCCCACAATCTTCCCTAATTGATGGCCTAATGTATTTGCATAACATCTATCTTTTAATACTGATGCGCACCCCACCCCCGTCCATGGTTCCATGTTATATCAATAGAGAGAACAATAACCTATGTTGTTGTTTCCCTTTAGATGAATTTATTTTGTGCAGTGAGATTATTGAATTAAAGTTTTGTGATACGTTAGTTCTCATAGTGATGTTGAAGAGAAAAGATTGATTCAGGATAAACCACAGTATGTATGCGATATTTCTACCACTGCGTTTGGTACGTTAAATCATAATGAAAAGAAAATTAAATCTCAGCTTATTACAATACACGTCCAGTAGAATCCGTGTGACTTTGAAATGCTTTTCAATGTGATAATCACGGGATAACTGGAGTGGATAGGTTGAATATATAAAGCCTATTTTCGTACAGAAGGCTAGCTCTCCTGATTGGAACTGCTGGAGGAAGTACCAATTTATCTCAGGCTTCTCAATCATGTGATCAGAGATAAGAGTCTTGACGTGCTTCAGGTCGCTGGTGTACTCATCGATATTGAGCAGCCCTTCTTCGTGTCTAACAGAGGCAATCAGGATTGAATTACCTTTAGTCAAACTAGCGAAGGGGCCATGGCCGCTCGAACTGACTACTTTATGCATTACATCACCCTTTCTATCAATACGTATTATCGTGCTGGCATCCCTTCGAACGATCAATGAATTACCATAACTAGCGATTTGCTCAGGTTCATATCCATCGCATAGTATCTCCCTGATCGCCTTCCCACCTGCAGGTGAGAATACCTGGATCTTCTTGGCTTTCCTGTAGCTGACATAGATCAGATCATCACTGTCTACAGCAAGTTTACCACTCCCACTTTCACTGCCAACTACAGTGTTGAATGTTACATCCAGCTTTTCATACTCTGATATGTACAGTGACATGTTGTTTATTGTATCAAGTACTACCCACCGACTATCAGAGAGGAATGCTAACGCACGTATATTGATACCCTTCAGGACTGTCTTTTGTAGCTGACCATCAACAGAGAAGATTATTCGATTCCTCCACTGTGACATCCAACTGCCATTTTACCATTTTTCGTAGCAGCCATGCCATTCATATCGTCTTTCTTTGAGAGTGCGACACTGCATTTCGACTCGCATTTTACGAACCGGAGTTCACCCATGGATAATTGATCTGGATAGCTGCTTGGTGTAAACGTCAGTTCCTCTGCACGGTCACCTACATCACTAGCAAGCTTCTTCTTGGGATCATCTTGATCTAGTACATTCTTCAGGTCACCAGACAGTGAATCACGAATGGCAACAACGTCTCCTTCTAGAGGGGCTTTCAAACTATTACTCGCCAATTCACTCGCACTCTCAATACTCGTAACCAACCACTCATCAGCAACTTTCATATTCTTCAAACTTTGGCACAATTTCTCTTTCTGAACATCTAGTTGCTTGTTCATGGTCGTTCATTTTTCGCCATCTGATTTGTGTACTTCTTCTTGACAGTAGACCTTCTTCTTTAAGGCCACCTTGCCCTCTCTGATGTCTTCGACACTAACCACCCTATGTTTGAGATGAGGTGGCCATTTGCCGTGCAGCTCAAGACATGCGTTACACATATTCTTACCGCAGTCGCAGCAGAAGTGTACAGCTCTTGATTGCGTATCACACATTTCACAGAGCTGTTTACTGTTCCTGACGTCATCAACAAGGGACATAAGAGGAACGTTTGTATTTAGATTCACAATATTGCCATTCCTTACATGCGTCGTGCCACGACATATTAGACATACTAGTAACGTGTTTGCTTCGATTTTTGATGAACATGCTAGAATATCACTAAGACATTTTTTACAGAACTTATGCGTGCATGACAACTGTTTAGGATCACTGAGAAGGTCTAAACAAATTGGACATTGCAGGTTACGAGAAACTGTGTGTTCAAATGACGCCATTACATTAACATAATCTCGAGATACTGCATTGTTTAAAATATTAGTGCCAACATAGAACAACTTTACCAATTAAACAGGTAGGAAAACACCTTTTCGACAATCTGTATTAAATGGTATGATATTTCGACAACTCACACTGGGTCTTTGTTAACAGTTCAGAGCTGTGTGCATACATGTATTCGTAGTATCGGCCTGAGCACTACAAATCAGAATACCAATCGATTTAAATCGAATAATTCAAGAAGATGCTAATCCTAGATGATATCAGTTAATGTGTCTCAACCCTGCTAGGTGATTGTATGTGCCCTTACGTGCTGAAATTGAACAGAAAATACGTATATTTAAGTTATTATTGTAGGCTATAAAACATTTATATCACTGTATATTTCTTCAAATACTTGTATGTTAGATATGTTCGTTGAATTAATATTAATTTTTAAGTTATAGTTTTTTCATATATTTTTTTAGATCTTAGTTTTGTATTAATATCAAACAAATATATACCCTTGACTTTATCAATTTATACCTAAAAACATTATTAGGAGCTAATTGGAAATGAGCTTATTTTAAGCCAGTTCACGGTTGCAGTCTGAGCATGAGCAGAAAAAGGTCATTGCAGAACAAATTTTGAAATACACGGATACAAAATACTGGATACGTGCTCATGAAAGTTATGTAATCATTGTTCATTCATGCACATTCGGTGCATTCCATGAAACACAGGTGGAAGTATTCTTTGAAAAGGGGAAACAAAGGCTATTTATCCAGCACCTCCATCGCTATAGGAGTGATTATTTCAATATGTACAAAGTGGGACCTCTTCATGTTTTGAATATCTGTGGATATTCGGGGTCATTGCAGTAATGTGCTAACCGTGAACTGGTCTATTCATAGGTTATCATGTCAAGGTAGCCTACATTATTCCCTCTCTCTCCCTATCCCCCTCTTTCTCTCTCTCTCTCTCTCTCTCTCTCTCTCTCTCTCATATATGTGCATATTCCATAATGTAAATGTTCCTATGACGAATAAAATCAATCTTCATAACTTCGACAGAGAGAAAAGGGGGAATTATGCTGTTAGGGGGAATGGATAGAGATGGGGAATGAGAGAAGGAACTAAATGAATGAAGCATGTTGGTATGAAAACATATTTAAATAAATACACCCCACTTCTATCCTTATAAGATATATAGACATAATTTGTTGTCATTTTAGTCCAAAATTCTTATTTTGGGGGATCTATATTAGGGTTCAATTAAATCGAAGTGGAATCCATGCTCAAATTAAGGGAATCCACACTAATAAAGAGTCATTCAACCACAACATAAGAGTGGATTCAGCTCTGAAGCCCGCCCCCCCCCCACACTCCGGGAACGGAGGGACCGCATGCGTGTTCCCAAAATCTCCGGCTCGTAACAAAGAAAAAGATCTACCGATATTGACTTTACACAGCGGACTTATGCTGAAAGGGGGGGGGGGGATGCTAGGAACACGCATATGCGTACCCTAAATAACACTGAGTGGGGGGGGGGGGGGTGGGCTCTGAAGGAAGTGAACCCTAATAGGACTACTAAACAAGTGAGTTTACACTCATATAATAATAATATAATAATACATGAGATTTATATAGCGCCATTATCCATTTTAATTAAATGCTCAAGGCGCTATATTGGAGTATTATAATTTATTGAGCAAATCCATGAATGTTTAATACTCACTTCAACTTTTGCGATGACTCGCTAATGGCGAAGTCTAGAAACAGATCTAGGTGATCCACTACCCATGAGTCCTCTCTTTCTTTAATGTGTCAATGAGTATGTCGGATCTGCAAGATCAACATGATTCGTATATCACAGAATAAATTTTGTAATTTCTATTCAAGGCACAGGAATATAACATAGCCTTTAATATGGATACCGTGATTAACTCTCTATTCAAATGATTCGAATTATTCTTCTTCTTCTAATCCTTCTTTTCTTCTACCTCTTCTTCTCCTTCTCCTTCTACTTCTTCTTCTCCTTCTCCTTCTTCTCCTTCTTCTCCTCCCTCACATTCTTCTCATCCTTCTCAGAGTAATTTCGATTGTTATACCAAAAATTCGTAGACTAGTATGTTAAAGGTAATACAAAGTTTTGGGAAATTTTGAAAATTGGGTAGATAGTGAATCTTTACAATTTTGATATATTTGGATGCCCCTGTGGATGTATTATAAGCACTACAAAAAATTAGCCCCTAAAACACTTCTGTTTTCGAGAAAAATTGAATATAAAAATTTACCGGTGCTCCCGGTAAATTTTGATACATTTCAAATAGCGCCTATATGGCTGTACAATCGTAGCTGCGACCATGAAAATATCAGAATATGTAGTTGGGATATATAATTTCCTAACGGGAATAGCTAATCGGTCGATTTCAGTCAAGAAACATTGTTTCATAGCTAAATTAATATCTTGACCTTGAGAGGGAGCTATACAACATAAAGAGTTTATTATTTATAATTTCATAACTTTAGACTCGATTTCAACCGCGACAACGATCAATGTATATTGTAGGAACGCATATGCTTCTAATATGTTAATTTGAAATAAATTCATGACCCCATACCAAAACTTTGTAATACCTTTAAGAAAAATCTTAGAGCATTTTTGTGTTACTGTCATCAATGTTCAAACTAGTATTGTATACTGAAATGCCGTTCATTATATTATTGTGCAGGATGATTATTTGAACGATAACCTCCTCATCTTTTCATAATCTTATTCTATTTTAAATGTGGTATGTAGGTTTCTCGAAGGAGGACCCAGACACCCATTTCTTTGTTTTGCTGTGTCTTGAAAAATCCCAGTAGATGCGTGTAGACATTTTTACTTCTTCAAGAACCAATTAAAGTAAATTAAGATATCCAGCACATGATGAAGCCTGAAACGTCCCCTCATCCGTTTGAAGACATGCTCGAATGAGAGTCAGTAAACATTTGCAATGTATCTACAGCAGCCGGGGCTTCCAAGGTACACTGTGTTCGTTTCCTCATACGAGGAATCCACTGTTCATATTGTTATGTTAGATATGTGAATTGCTTGAACATAAATTATGTAGAGATTTCCCAAAGTTTTGTTCTATCCTTTCACTATCAGCTTGCACATTTTCTCCTGCTCTCCAAAGTCAAAGAATAGAAATGTCCTGCATTTCAAAATCAAAATATGGTCGCTTTGTCAAGCGTCTAGCTAACTGCAGGGGAAAAAATCTTCGGGTAAATTTTTTTCTTCACGCACTCATCATTTTGAGGATGGAAGTAGCGCATTCTAAGTGTGTAGAATTGGCAATTGTTAATTTGATAATTGTACGGATCGCATTGTACAGATGCAACCGCTATACTACTATGCACAAGAAATTTACTCACGGTGGTGCGTATCCGCCAGGCTTCATTTACAATGATCACTCACAATTAACGTGCATTCTGTCAGCTTTTCCCAAGATAATTGTCATTAAAAATAAATGATGATTCATAATAAATAATAAAGCTTTATTCTTAAGAGTAGCAATCCCTTCACCATATGCAAGTCATGTAAATTTTCTAGGGTAAACGTGGCACATAAAGGTAATTGACTCTTCAAAAAGTCATCGTCATGTACATATTTTCTACGGATATAATTCTGCACTATCTCACGGCAACTCTTCACTAACTGAGCGTCATATAAGTTTTCAATGAAAAAACTTAAACATTGATTCTTCACCCCACCTCGATCCTCCTCCCCCTCCCAAATCCACCATGCCCATTCTAATCGGTTGCGATCGCTGCTCTGATACCCGATGGAAACACAACACACAAGGCATACATTACGAGTGAATAGTGTAGCGGTTGTATGTGGACAACGCGATTTGTACACTCATTAAATTGGCAATTCTATGTTCATTGAAATGGCTACCTCCATCCTCGACTATGTGTGAAAAATAGCTTCACCCAACTTCCTCGAGAGCCAAAACAAATCGCTGTTCATACATCATTTAGGGTTCTATATCTATAGGTCTAGTATGAAGTATACCTTCTGTGAAACAAAGTTCTGTCATTACCAAAACTGAAGATTACTTTTAAATGACTGTCGTAACTAAATGGACAAATTTAGTATTTGTCAGAAGAAAACAAGAAAATAGTGTCAGTAAACACGTATGTGGCAAATGCTTACCATTCCCCCTACTAACATGCCAGTAACTCTCCATCAGGTATAGTAGCACTTTTTTCACGTTCAAGCCTATATTTCATTGATATAGAATTCACATCTTGAAATATAATAATTGAAGTTCTACTTACCAAATGGACGAGTGATACAGTGATTGCAGGCATGAAAGTCCACTCTTTTACATCCAGGATCAAGTCAATTGCCAGGAATAATTCAAACATTCCAACAGCCGTAATATTGTTCAAATTCGGGTATTCCGGTGAAGAAGACTTTAAGTCTGTAACAGTCACGTTAGAAATTCAGTAGTTGTCAATTTATGAAAGCATACTTGCACCAAACATACATGGAGTCAAATGAACAGCACCTGACTATTAAAGCTGGTTTTCCCCGTCAAGGGGGTCATATGTCAGTGGGTTTTCCCCAAATCGTGCTATTCATCAATAGCCCTTTTCTAAGGCCTCGAATCCCATATCTGTAAAGAGGTACGGCGCCACCTCTTGGGGAAAAAACATACAATGAGAGATAAAAACTAATCTCCCAGGCTTGAATGTAAACAGCGCCAGAGAAACAAAACTGAATATAACGGCTTCAGACTGTAAATAACCTACTGTCTGATAAAGTAGTTTCTTGAGAGTCATAGTAAGATACTACGACAAGATATGTCTACGGCGCGGCGAAAAATGAAACAAATCTTCATCAACTACAAATTAGTATTGTATTTTATTGGCCAGCGAACCTGATGATATCATATAATTACTTTAAAACGAATAAGAATATGCTGTCTTTATTTTTCTCTCGCAAAATACTTTTGAAAATGTTGGCACTTGTGCTGAGACGACATCTTTTTTTTAGATATCCATCACAAGACTGATTTATTAAGTGATATTGAAAAGAAACACACTGTGAGGGTTTGTTTAAAAATGTGTTATTATACTTATTACCGTCATCATGGGGGTAGTCCTCGACAAATCATTTTTGATTTTTGACTACCCCTCCCACGTTTGCTGAATTGTTTCTTTTTAAAACATACATTGCTCCAACTGGAGTCGTTTTATATATAATGTACATGTTCTATTATTGTATTGTATGTATGTATTTTATTCTATGTAGCTCCCTATGTTTTGCATTTGTGGAGAAATAAATTGAACTTGAACATCACCATCATCATAATCATCATCATCATCAAAATCATAATCATCATTACCATTATCAACATAATTATCATCATTATCATCAACATCATCATCAACCATTATCACCATCATCATCAATCAGTATCAAAATAATCATCAATCAGTATCCACGTCATTACCATGATCAGCCTGACCATGATCATTATCAGCAGCAGCAGCATCCGATACAGAATCATCATCAATCGTTATCAATATCATCATTATCAACATTCTAACAGATCAATATCATCATTAATCAGTATCAACATCATTATCAATCAGTAAAAACATAATCATTGATCATTATCAACATCATTGTCATTATCATCATCAGCATTGACATCATCATTTAACATTATCATCGTCATTTACGTCATTATCACCACCATCATCATCATCATCATCGTCATCATCATTATCATTACCATTATCATCATCATCAAGATCATTACGCCATTACCAGTATCATCAGAATATCACAATCATTATACCATTACCATCAATATCATTATTATCAGTATCACTCTCATCATCACCGGTAAGTTGGTAACACCATTAGAATTTATATATATAACATTAATACCTTCCAGCTACCAATTCTCAGTCCAAAAATGACATTCAAATTTGATAATTTATTGATAATTGTAATTTAATATATGGCCGTAGTAGTTTACAAACATGGTAACACGAAATGAAACGCACATACCATTCCGTCAGTAATCAGTAAATCAATAATCATTTCAGCTTTAAACTGTCTACGTTTTAAATTAGTATATACAATCGTAATCTTACTACAGAAAGAAGAATATACACTTCAAGCAATATCAGTGACATGAAAAAGATTATGCTCAGATAGAAGAAGCTCGTTATTTGTAATTTAATGTAAAATTCATACTTCAAAACAATTTTCTGTCCATCTTTAGTCTGCTTGGTCGCTACGTTCACTTGTGTAATAATAAATCAGCTTGTACTACTACGTGCAGCTCTACGAAATTCTATTTTGCATCTCGTTTCTGAGTAAATACATGATACAAGGAGCTGTAATATTTATATCGTCATTTTGATCATCGGTACTTTTACCGCTTTCTGATGATAAAAAATGATATTGGCATAAATTAAATCCTAAAATCAAGAGAGTTAAACAGATGAAGAGAGTTTAGCATGTACTATGCTTTTAAACATCCTGGTCATTTAACAAATTTGTCAGTTTAAAACATATGATTGAACGATGACTACATTGTTGATTTTATTAGTGATATTGATGGTCAGGAAGTATTATTGTGGACTAATGTCCAGGTAATTAAAATTTATATCACCTTAGCGATGAAGCCCAGCATTTAGATCAACAAGTCCGGAAAACTAACAATAACATAACACTGCATGAATAAGTGACAACAGGAAGGAAAATTATATCCTATAAGGCTTAACTATTTTGGTTAAATTCATGACATAGCAATATAAAAAAATGAATATATACAAATTCACAATAAAATAATATCAATTAAGTCATGACATGGCGGGAAAAAAAATATACAAATTGACAATACAATAATATTTATGATAACCTATGCTTCAATAACGCGTTTCGTCTCCGGAGACAATATAATACAACAACAAAATTACAGATAAACAGATTAAAACACAAAACATGCCAATCTAAACAGTGGAATCCAATTAAAGGCTGCGCATACACAAATCAAACTGAAGAAAAAAAAACTTTAAAAGATATTCAAAAGTATTATTCAGTAGATATGTTGCTCTTTTAGGATTTATGAGATTTGTATATCTGTATGCATGGTAGAAGTGATTGATATCATGCAGCACTACAAGTTTATGTCTATTTTATCCAGTTTAAAACACTGTCTTACTCCATGAACGTTTTTCTTTATCTACCTGTTTTGTATCTGTTTTATACAGGTGTGCATTGTCAGCATTATTTGATTGTAAGTAGTGAGTTATCAGTGTAACTTTCAGATTCATGTTTCAAAATATCCTGACAATGTTATGATAAGATATTGCCATTAAGGCATCACCTTCAAACTAAAATCCCAAGGATTTGTTTTTGTCAGAGAGGTACCATGAGCATAAATACACACTGTACAATATTTTTGTTTTCTATATGTGAAGCTATATATCTACATGTTGAGTCGGGTATCCACTACATGAATCAATTCAAGAATAATCCCGCAACTATTCAAATAACGTAATTTCTGCTCGTTCACCTGTCTTTGCAATTATTTTCCCCAATAATATGATTACAAAATGACATAAACGCTTATACACATTTGTAAGTGTTCACACTTCCATACACAGACTAGAACATAATACCAATCTGATTATATGCAGGTCCTACATATAGGCACGTATGTAATATCATACTTACAATAAAACATACACTGAAAGTCAAGTACAGTCAACTTTTATAGAATGTACGCACTCAAATGATGTATCTTGTACTGTTTTTTGGAAGTATAATAAACAGTTTGTATCCCCAAAGAGGCATTCTTTTGAAAGTTTGTTCAGATTTTATACACTCTAGGACACTTGCGTAAATTTAATGACGCATTAAAATATAGGTAGCTACATGAATGAAATTCTATCAGTAATTTTCAAATGCAAACAGTCATGAAAGTAATACAAGTTCTTGAAGAACCATCACATTTATATGAGAATTGGTCTAAGGCAGAGGCTTAAACATGTTAAAGGGATAGTTGAGTTCTGTTTTCAGACCGCAAATGCCTTCAGAGTGCATGGTTATTGCTCTTATTCTTATCTATGACATTTATAGTGCCCTTTTAGAACCTAAAATTGCTATGAAGGTAATTTTAGACCCCAAAATGTGTGAAATTTAGCCAATACCATCATACCAATTCAGCTCCACTTTAAAAAAAAACACGGTGACCGGTAATTAATTATTTAATTAAAAATAACAATACATGAGCCGGCTGATTGTGGATAATATAAGCAACACGAAAATGCCAACCAAAAAGCCAGCATCGGCATTGGCTGAAATACGACGTAAAAGGCGTTATTTTGTTTTTTTCAACGGTTTTCAACGGTTTTTTCAAATTTGTCAAAATCTCTAATATTTGTGGTGGTACACAAGTATTAGAAATCGTTATATTTCAGCCGTCTCTGAACCGATTTTGATCAAACAAAGATGATTTTGTCATTTAAATATTATGTTCTTTCAAATTTGACACTCAGTTTTTCATCATCTCACAAAAAAAATATTTTGTGTAGCGCCCTCTGCAACAGAACTCAACTATCCCTTTAATGAAGACATAGATCAACTTGAAATTCAAAAATACCAGCATGAACTTGCTTGATTTGTTAACATGTATTAATTGAATATATTCTTAGTATATATATATATATTCTAAGTATATATGAGAATTGGGCTAAGGCAGAGGCTTAAAACATGTTATAAAAGACATAGATCAACTTTAAATTCAAAATACCAGCATGAACTTGCTTAAAGGTATTACAAAGTTTTGGTAAATTTAGAAAATTGGCTGGATAGTGATTCTTTACAATTTTGATATATTTGGATGCCGCTATGGATGTATTATAAGCACTAAAAATGTTAGCCCCTAAAACTCTTCTGCTTTCGAGAAAAATTGAATATAAAAATTTACCGGTGCTCCCGGTAAATTTTGATAAATTTGAAATAGCGCCTACGACCAGACGATGGTAGCTGCGACTATAAGAATCTCAGAATATGCAGATCTGATATATATATATTCCAAACGGTACTAGCAAATCGGTCGATTTTAGTCAAATAACATATTCCCGATGTATTAAGCGCTATATAAGCAATAATATTATAATTATTATTATTATTATAGCTAAATTAATATCTTGACCTTGAGAGGGCGCTATACAACATAAAGAGTTTATTATTTACAATTTCATCACTTTAGACTCGATTTCAACCGCGACAACGATCACTGATTATTGTAGGATTGCATATGCTTCCAATATGTTCATTTGAACCAAATTCATTACCCCATACCAAAACTTTGTATTACATTTAATTTGTTAAAATGTATCAATTGAATATTTTCTAAGAAAATATAAAAACATAAAGAAATGCTTTAGAATTCAATGCAATTCTTAAATATGATTTGTCTATTTTTTCCGTAGTTTAATTCACTTAAATTGTACAATGTTTGTTATCACTAGGGAGGTATCATACAAAGAATTCATGTTAATGCATTTTCATTTTTTCCACAGTGATAATGTACGATAATGACAAACTCCTATATTGATAAAGTTGTTTTGGAATTGAAAATCGTTATAGCTAGACCCAATGATGGTATTTGGAATTTAATATACTTAATCCAAAATAATCTTGCAAATTCGCTGAGGAGAAAAGGGAAAATTAAACGAAGATGATATGATCCTCCCACAATCTTCCCTTATCGATAGCCTAATTTATTCGCATGACATCTACTTTTTAAAGCTGAAGCGGACCGCAGAGAGAACAATAAAAAATGTTGGTGTTTCGATTTGAATGACTTTTTTTTGCGCAGTGAGATTATTGAATTAAAGTGTTGTGATACGTTCTGGTTAATTTTGTTGAGAAAAGATCGCTTGAGAATAAAACATGTGCGCGATATTCTTACCACTGCGTTCGTACCATTAATTTATAAGGGACTTTTAGATTTGCACGACGAGAACGTGGACTGGTAGGTGTGACATCTTTTTAAGGCACTGGCAGTGCCCGGCAGTGCCTTAAAAGGACGTCACATTGCCTTAAAAGGATGTTACACCTAGCAGTGCACGTTATCGTCGTACAAATTTAAAATAAAAAATAACATCTCAGTTTATTACAATATCTCCAGTGGAATACCGTTTGAGATTGAAACTCTACTAAATATGATAATCACGGGTTAACTGGAGTGGTGGATAGGTTGAATATGTAAAGCCTATCTTTCGTACAGAAGCCTAGCTCTCCTGATTGGAACTGCTGAAGGTAGTACCAATTTAACTCAGGCTTCTCAATCTTGTGTTCAGAGATGAGGGTCTTGACGTGCTTCAGGTCGCTGGTGTACTGAGTGATATTGATCAGTCCTTCTGCATGTCTAACAGAGGCAACCAGGATTGAATTACCTTTAGTCACACTAGCGAAGAGGTTATGATCATCCGAACTGACTACGTTATCCACTACATCACCCTTTTTATCAATACGTATAATCGTATTGCCATCCTCTTGAACGATCAATGAATCACCATAACTTGTGATTTGGCAAGGTTCATATCCATCGCATGGTATCTCCCTGATCGCCTTCCCGCCTGCTGGTGAGAAAACCTGGATCTTCTTGGCTTTCCTGTAGCTGAGATAAATCAGATCATTACTGTCTACAGTGAGATTGGCAATCCCACCTTCATTGCCATCTAGAGTGTTGAATGTGACATCCAGCTTCTCATACTGCGATGTGTACAGTGATAGGTTGTTACTCGCATTTCGTATAACACACCGACCATCAGAGAGGAATCCTAAGCAACGGATTTGGATACCCTCGAGCACCGTCTGCTGCAATTTCCCAGCCGCAGAGAAGATATCTATTCCTCCAGTGAGCAATCCCACCGCCATCCTACCATTTTTCGTGGCAGCCATGCCTTCCATACTGTCTTTCTTTGATAATGCGACATTGCATTTCGATCCGCATTTTACGAACCGAAGTTCACCCATGGACAATTGATCAAGATGGCTGCTTGGTGTAAACGTCAGTTCCTCTGCACGGTCAGCTACATCACTAGCAAGCTTCGTCTTGGGATCATCCCTATCTAACACATTCTTCAGGTCACCAGACAGTGAATCACGAATAGCAACAACGTCCCCTTCTAGGGGGGCTTTCAAACTATTACTCGCCAGTTCACTCGCACTCTCAATACTCTTAACTAACCTCTCGTCGGCAACGTTCATATCATTCAAACTTTGGTATAAGTTCTCTTTCTGAGCATCTAATTGATTGTTCAAGGTCATATTCCTCTCTTTTATTTTGTTGATAGCCTCTTCGCATGCCTTGTTGATTTTAGCTTTTTCTCCGTCGATGTGATCAGTGACACGCTTCAGCTGATTATCGACACATGTCATGTGATTCTTGACGGTTGTAGCTTTTGTCTCACCCCGGGCTTGTAGGGATTCAATGTCCTTTCTGAAGGAAGTATTGTACTCCCCCGCATCCTGGACAGTGTGGCCATTCTCCTTAGCGTGATACAGCATGCGGCATCTCATACAGATGAGCTTCTTACAAGTAGTGCATACATCGGTACAGACATATTTTTCGTCATCTGATTTGTGTACTTCTTCTTGACAGTAGACCTTCTTCTTCAAGACCACCTTGCCCTCTCTGATATATTCGACACTCACCACTTTGTGTTTGAGATTAGGTGGCCATTTGCTGTGCAGCTCAAGACATGCGTCGCACATATTCTCACCGCAGTCGCAGCAGAAGTGTACAGCTCTTGATTGCGTATTACACATTTCACAGAGCTGTTTACTGTTCCTGACGTCATCAACAAGAGACATAAGAGGAACATTTGTATTTAGATTCACAATACTGCCACCCCTTACATGCGTTGTGCTTCGACAGATTGGGCATGGTAATATGTTTTCCTCTTTTTTTGATGAACATGCTAGCATATCACTAAGACATTTCTTACAGAACGTATGTGTGCATGACAACTGTTTAGGATCACTAAGAAGCTCTAAACAAATTGGACATTGCAGGTTACGAGAAACTGTGTGTTCAAATGACGCCATTATATTAGCATAATCTCGAGAGACTGCATTCTCTAAAGGATTAGTGCCAAAATAGAACAAATTCACCAATTTAACAGGTAGGAAAATAACCTTTCGAAAATCTGTAATGGTATGATCTTTCAAATATTAAACTCACATTAGGTTTTTTCTTTTTACAGTTCAGAGATGTGTGAATTTATTAATTCGTACTATCGGCCTCTGCACTACAAATCAGGATACCTTTGATTAGAATCGTATAGTTCAAGTTGGTGCTAGCCCTAGATGATGTTAGTTCACGTGTCCCGACCCTGCTAGGTGGTGGATTGTTTGTGCCTTTCCGTGCTGAAATGAAGAGGGAAATAAGTTATTTAATTTATTATTGTAGGCTATAAAACACACTAAAATGTTACTGCATATAGCTTCAAATACGTACATTCTAATATAGGAATGTTCGTTGAATTACTATCCTTTTAGGGGTCTTAGTCTTTCATTCCATGTTTATCAAGCAAATAGAATATCACAGACCTTATCAATCACTTAATAGATTGTAAGAAGCTCATTAGAAATAAGCTAATTGTCAGCTTTATTTATGGGTTGTCAAGATAGCCTACATTATTCCCCTCCCCCCTCTCTCTCTCTCTCTCTCTCTCTCTCTTGTATATGTGTATTTTCTATAATTTAAATTTGCCTATACTTGATAGATGAAATCAAACTATCAAAACTTTGACGGGGAGAATAAGGGCAATTATATTGATAGAAAGAGTGGATAGAGATGGGAAATGAGAGAAGGAACTATTGATGAATGAAGCATGTCGGTAAAAACCATACTGAAACAAGTATATCCCTTTCTAACTGTATAAGAGATAAATACATACTGTAGTGTGATTTTATTCCAAATTCTTATTTCTGGGGAGTCATATTAGGGTTCATTTTAATCGAAGTAGGATCCATGTTTAAAAAAGGAAATCCCCCCACCTCAGAAAATAGAAGAGTAATTCAACCACAACGTCAGTGTGGATTCAACTCTGAAGGAAGTGAATCATAATATGACGACTAAACGAGTGAATTTACACTCATGTTAGTGTACTAGAATGTATCGAGCAAATCCATGAAAGTTTAATACTCACTTCAACTTTTGCGATGACTCGGTAATGGCGAGGTCTAGAAACAGATCTAGGTGATCCAGTACCCACGACTCTTGTCTCCTTTGATTTGTCAATAACTATGTCGGATCTGCAAAGTACATGATTAGCAAATTACATAAGAATATTTTGTAATTTATGTTCACGGCACAGGAATAACATGGGGTGAAGTACACATGAAGGCCGAGAAGCGATTGTCTTTTGGAGATCGCGATTTAACTCTCAATTCAAATAACTCTAATTGGCATTCTTCTTTTATTTCTTGGCCTTCTTCTCCTTCTCCTTCTTCTCTCCGTTTTCAGAGTAATTTAGATATTTATAAAACCTTCGCAGACTCGTGTGTTAAGAATACTCTAAGAGTATTTGGTGTTACCGCCCTCAATGTTCGAATACCGTTCCTTTTATTATTGTGCAGGATGTTTTTTTAAACGATAACTTCCTCATCTTTTCATAATGTTATTTCAAATGTGGTAAAATCAAGAGAGTTTATGTGTTGTGGTCGAGTGGATCCGTCACCGGACTGTCGATCACAAGGTCCGCGGTTCGAGTGCCGCCATGGCAGTATTGTCCTTTGGCAAGACAATGATCTACATTTGCCACACTCAACCCAGGTGATGTAAATGGGTTCCTGTCAGGAATTATTTCCTTGAATGCTGGAGCGCTGTAATAGCAGGTAGGCTAAAGACGGGGTAATAATGAATGCGCCTCGGAATAGAATTTCTAGATAGACGGCGCTATAGAAATGCCTATTATTATTATTATTATTAGCATGCATGCTCATTGTGCTGGTTTTTTGAACCACTTGTTTAGTTTTGTAAACCAAAAGATATGATTGAACGATATTTATATTTATAATCGTTCTTTTCAGTGATCTTGATAGCCAGGAAGTAATATTTTGGACTGATGTCAAAATAGTTGAATAAACAAGTCTATTTCATCTCAGGGATGAAGCCCAACATTTAGATGAACAAGTCCAGAGAATCAACAATAACATAACACTGTATGAATAGGTGACAACGGGAAGGAAATTACCTCTTATAAGCCTTACCGATATTGGGTAAAGTCATCACATAGAAATATAAAAAACATATATTTACAAATTGACAATAAAATAATGTTAATAACTTCATTACGTAGCCATATGAAGAAATATATATACAAATTGACAACATAATGATATTGTAATAGTAATAACATATGCTTCTTTAGCGCTTTTCATTTTCGGAGAAGATATTAATGCGCTTTACAATGATAAAACAACAAAATTACAGATGAACAGATTACAAAAAACCTAGTCCAAACAGGGGAATCCGATCAAAGGCTACGCATAAACAAATCAATTTAATTTAAAAAAAGAGCGAACTAGAAAGATATTGATATACATGTCCAGTAGATAATTCGTGTAATGCCATTTGAGAATGTTAAGAGATTTGTTTATATATGTATTTTAGTAGAATATGATGATCACATAACGACTGGTAACATGGTGAAAATGCTTTAATTTAATAACTCCATTCGTTTTTTTTCTTCCTCTACCTGTTTTGTAACTGTTGTGTACATGTCTGCATTGTCAGCAGTATTTGATTGTAAGTAGTACGTTAACAGCGTCACTGTGAGATTCATGGTTAAAAATATCCTGACAATTGTAAAAAGAAAAGAAAGGCCTTTCAGGCATCACCCTCAAATGAACTACAATCCCAAGCATATTCAGATTGCATTTGTCATGGAGGTATAATGAGCATCACTACACCGTGTGCATGTGAATAGTTTGTTGATATGTGAAGCTATATCCGAAATGTTCAGTCAGGTATTTTCCATTGAAAGAATTGTATAGCTCCACAATATTTCAAATAATGTATGTTTCTGCTTATTCACCTCTTTTGCCAATTATTTTCCAGTAATATTAATACAAAATAACATAACATAAACAATTACACAAACTATTATTTTCACACTTCTATGTACAACTTACAAAATAAACTTAATATCTGATTATATGCCGATCCTACATTGTTAAGTATTTTATATCCTACTTGTACTTGCAACAATACATACACTGATATTTAAGTCCAGTAACATCTTTCGAATGCAAGAATACAAATGAATTATCATGGACTCTGTTGTGGAAGTGTAATAGATTTATCATTTTATTATTATATTCCTCCGAAATTAGATATTCCTTTAAAAATGTGTTCATATTTTATGTAATATAGGGAGTGGGACCTTTGTATTAGTAAGCGGCTGTTCTACAAGACAGGAAACAGTGCACAAATCAAATTGACTGACGAATAAAAACAACAGAGATTAGCTCCATGATTAAAGTGCTATCAGTTATTTTCAATATTCAAGCAATTCTGAAAAGCTATTCAAGTTCTTTAAAAAAAAATTCATTCCTGTGGCTTTGTTGACCATCGAAAGAACGAGAATTGGTCCAAGGTAAATGTTAAAATCATGTAAGACAAAGATCATCTCGAAATGCAAAAAATACCAGGGTGTACATTCATGATAGCGTTGAAGTGTATCCCGCTATTATTTTCCACGTGAATCTTTGAAAGTAAATGCAATTCGACACTATAATTTGTTCTATTTTACCAGTCTATCATTCATATACATTTTTACAATGTTTTGGTATCACTTACAAAGAGTTCTTATCAAAGCAATTACATTTTTTCCATAATGATAACAAACGACAATAACATACTCCTATAAGTAAGTAAGTGTTAGGCGCTATATAAGCACTGTAATTATTATTATTATTATATTGATAAAGTTGTTTTGGAATTGAAAAGCATGACATCTAACCCCAATGATGCTACTTTGAATTTAGTAATCCAAAATAATCTTGCAAATCCGGTCATAACGTCAACAAGCATTAATACGGTTTGTTATTTCAATCGTGTAGAGTACTTATATAAAAGAGTTAATAGTAGATAGAGGGCTGCGGATTGCCTCGGAGGGGGTCAGGATAGCATAGTGACCACCAACACAAAAATCTATTAAAAAGCTACATAATAACAGAGAACCAGTGGCATAGCTACGGGTGATGAGGGGGCAATCAAAGCAATAAACAATAGAAATGAAGGGAAAAAGTGGAGATAATGATAAGAAGAAATGGACATCCCTCCGTCAATATTCCCTAATCGATGGCCTCATGTATTCGCATTATATCTATCTTGGAAAACTGACGCGCACCCCACCCCCTCCCCCATAACGGCAGTGTCTAGATCTACGCTATATCAATAGAGAGTACAATAACTTATGTTGGTGTTGCCATTTAGATGAATTTATTTTGTGCTGTGAGATAATTGAGTTAAAGTGTTGTGATACGTTCAGATTAATTTTGTTGAGATAAGATCGCTTGAGAATACAACATGCGTGCGATATTCCTACCACTGCGTTCGTACCGTTAAGTCATTATGGGAAAAAAATAACATCTCAGTTTATTACAATATCTCCAGTGGAATCCCGTATGAGATCTGAAACTCTACTAAACATGATAATCACGTGTTAACTGGAGTGGTGGATAGGTTGAATACATAGAGCCTATCCGATGTACAGAAGCCTAGCTCTCCGGATTGGAACTGCTGAAGGTAGCACCACTCCCTCTCAGGCTTCTCAATCTTGTGATCAGAGATGAGGGTCTTAACGTGATTCAGGTCGCTGGTATACTCATCGATATTAGGGGGCTGCAATCTACAAGCTCAGCTTTTCAGCAGTCCCCTCCATGACCAACCTGTTTTATATGCCTATTGTACACTGTGGACCAATTACAAATATATTGTTAAGTTTCATTGTTTTACTATGTACAATGCAATCCCATGTACTTTATTTATTTTGTTGGAAATGGAAATAAACGAAATGAACGAAATGAAATATTGAGCAGCCCCTCTGCGTCTCTAACAGAGGCAATCAGGACTGAATTACCTTTACTCTCACAGGCGTAGAGGGAATTATCAAGCGGTTTCCATAATGTATGTAATATATCACCCTTTCTATTAATACGTATTATCTGATTATAATACTGATTAACGATCAATGAATCACCATGGCTCGTGATTTGCGATGGGTCATATCCATCGCATGGTATCTCCCTGATCGCCTTCCCACCTGCTGGTGAGAATACCTGGATCTTATGAGCCTTCCTGTAGCTGACATAGCATGACGCAAACATCCCCTTAGAAAGAAGGGACATCACTTTTACAGGGTTGTTCTTAAGAGCTTACCTGCTAATCCCCTTAATCCTATCATAGCCCCTATTCAGGATCTGACAGTTATATTCATGAGCCAAGGGCCAGGGAGTGATCTTCACAGTGTAGTGCACACGTGTGTATAATTCTGTGGTAGTGCCATTCACATGGCAATCCCTCGAAACGGCATTCATGTCTACAGACCAGTTGATAGTGTCAGATGAATTTATCATTAGTTATTTCTTTATTCATTGAATCATGAATGAAAGCTGGTAAAATGATTTTGAATGAACTACCCTGCAAATGCCCTCTCATGACATTTCTCGCCTTCTGTCTACCTTCTCATATCTTCTATTATCTCTTCCTCCTTGTTTCTCTAATATGTTCATTCTACTATCTCTCTCTCGCCCTCTCTCTCTCTCTCCCTCTCTCCCTCTCTTTATTGGTCTCTCTCCCTTCTGGTCTGTGCTCATACTCTCCATGTATCGTTTTTGTGTGGTCTCTTTTTTTCTCTCTTCCAATCCCATTTTCTTTTCCCTTTAACCGTCTACAAAATGGTAATTAGTATCTTACTAACTTTTAAGATACTTTAATTAACGTTGTATGAACCGCCCTCGTATATAAACCACACCCCTCTTTTTCGCCAGCAGGACAAAACAACAAACAAATCTGTTAAAATCGTTGATGTTAAAGGTTTTTATGGCAGACAGTAAGCCGGTGGAATGACAGAAATAAATGAGGAAAATGAATGCCAATATCACCTGCGCTTGAGAAGAAAAAAAAGAGAGGGATCGTGGGAAAGAAATAGGCGAAAACAATTAAATATCACTGATCTTACGGGCTTCTATAACAAAAAGTAAGCCGACGGACCGATAAAAATGAATGAAGAAAATTAATACAAATATCACTGGCGCTTAAAAAAAATTAAAATTGAAATAGATCGCGGGAGAGAGAGAAGCAAAAACAATTACATATCGTTGATGTTACAGGCTTTCATGACAAGAAGTACGCCGACGGACAAAAGGAATGATCGATATATAATTGATTTCGCTACTCCCCCCCCCCCCCCCTGCGATTTATCTCTCTTTTTTTTCTCAAGCACATTCATTTTCTTCAATCATTTGGTTTAACCGTTTTGAAAAAAAAATTTTTTTACAAGTGTGTAAATGCTCAAGCATTCAGTTATTTCGATGAAGACATAATGTTTTTAGATCTCCGTAGGGGCAGCAAAGTCTTGCCGATAATGATTGTTTTTAGATCTCCGTAGAGGCAACAAAACCTTGCCGATAATTATTGTTTTTAGATCTCCGTCGGGGCAACAAAACCTTGCCGATAATTATTGTTTTTAGATCTCCGTAGGGGCAACAAAACCTTGCCGATAATTATTGATTTTAGATCTCCGTCGGGGCAACAAAACCTTGCCGATAATTATTGTTTTTAGATCTCCGTAGGGGCAACAAAACCTTGCCGATAATTATTGTTTGTAGATCTCCGTCGGGCCAACAAAACCTTGCCGAAATTGTTTTTAGATCTCCGTTGGGGCAACAAAACCTTGCCGATAATTATTGTGTTTAGATCTCCGTCGGGGCAACAAAACCTTGCCGATAATAATTGTTTTTAGATCTCCGTCTGGGCAACAAAACCTTGCCCATAATTATTGTTTTAGATCTCCGTCGGGGCAACAAAACTTTGGCGATAATTATTGATTTTAGATCTCCGTCGGGGCAACAAAACCTTGTCAATAATTATTGTTTTTAGATCTCCGTAGGGGCAACAAAACCTTGCCGATAATTATTGTTTTCAGATCTCCGTCGGGGCAACAAAACCTTGCCGATAATTATTGTTTTTAGATCTCCGTAGGGGCAACAAAACCTTGCCGATAATTTTTGTTTTTAGATCTCCGTCGGGACAACAAAACCTTGCCGATAATTATTGTTTTTAGATCAGAACGTTTAATCTTTGATGAATTTGTATTAGGCCAGTTTCTAATTAATAAAAGCGATCATAAAAATGGCCGCTGGTTACGTTATTTTTACCCGACGTCCAGCGAGTCAGGCTTATTTTGCAAGATGGCAGCTGGCATTTATGTTTTTTGTTTTCTTTTTCTTCAAAAAAAGATAATTATAACAGTTCGTTTTTCATGTTTTTTCATATTAAAAAAAAAAGGAAAATGAAAATAGTTACTGAAGTACTGAGCAGTTTCTCAGCACCCACACGCAATACCCACTTCTATGCGCCCCCCGCCGCCGACCTCCGAACACTAGAGGTATAGGGGAAGTACAACATTTTATAGTACAAGTTCTAGTACAAACACACACAGACAAATGCAGTTAATCTGGCACACTCGACCCTTTTGTGATTGAAGGCATCGCAGTTAAGGTGATTACATAATAGCTAATTGTCCCTCGCTAGTTAAGAGGATTAGAGATAATTGGATTTACTTGGAGAAGAGGCAAAGGAAAGGACTCAATCCTCAAATTCACCCTGTGAAAGTGATGTCCTGAAACCCGAGTAAGCAGGGACTTAGTAGGGTAAAGGGAAGACGGGCCGTTTGCGTCATGGATCAGATCATTACTGTCTACAGTGAGTACGTCACCTCCACCTTCACTTTGATCTAGATTGTTGAATGTTACATCAAGCTTCTCATATCCTGATGTGTACAGTGACATGTTGCTGTTCGTACATGTATCAAGTACAACACACCGACCATCAGAAAGGAATCCTAACGAATAGATATTGATATCGTTGAGGACTGTTTTCTGCAGCTTACCATCAACAGAGAAGATATTGATTCCGCCAAGTTTAGATCCAACTGCCATGCTACCATTTTTCGTACCAGCTATCGCATTCATACTGTCTTTCTTTGAGAGTGCGACATTGCATTTCGACTCGCATTTCACGAACCGGAGTTCACCCATGGATAATTGATCAGTATGGCTGCTTGGTGTAAACGTTAGTTCCTCTGCACGGTCAGCTACATCACTAGCAGGCTTCTTCTTGGGATCATCCCTATCTAACACATTCTTCAGGTCACCAGATAGTGAATCACGAATAGCAACAACATCCCCTTCTAGTGGGGCTCTTAAACTATTACTCGCTAATTGACTCGCACTCTCAATACTCGAAACCAACCTCTCATCAGCAACTTTCATATTGTTCAAACTTTGACATAATTTCTCTTTCTGTGCATTAAATTGCTTGTTCATGGTCGCATTCCTCTCTTTTATTTTGTTGATAGCCTCTTCGCATATCTTGTTAATTTTAGCATTTTCTCCATCGATGTGATCAGTGACACGCTTCAGCTGATTATCAACAAATGTCATGTGATTTTTGACGGTTGTAGCTTTTGTCTTACCCTGAGCCTGTATGGATTCAATGTCCTTCTTGAAGGAAGTATTGTACTCCTTTGCATTCAGAACAGTGTGGCCTTTCTTATCGTGGTAGAATATGCATCTATTACAGATGAGCTTCTTACAAGTGGCGCATACATCGGTACAGACATATTTTTCGTCATCTGATTCGTGTACTTCTTCTTGACAGAAGGCCTTCTTCTTTAGGACCACCTTGCCTTCTCTGATATCTTCGACGCTCACCACTTTGTGTTTGAGATTAGGTGGCCATTTGCTGTGCAGCTCAAGACATGCGTTGCACATATTCTTACCGCAATCGCAGCAGAAGTGTATAGCTCTTGATTGCGCGTCACACATTTCACAGAGCTGTTTACTGTTCCTGATGCCATCAACAAGAGACTTAACAGGAACATTGGTATTGAGATTTGCCACTTTGCCACCCGTTACAGACGTCGTTTTTCTACAGACAGGACATGCTAATGTGTTTGCATTTCTCTGCGAAGAGCACGCTAAAATGTCTCTAAGACATTTCTGGCAGTATGTGTGCGTACATGACAACTGTTTAGGATCACTTAGTAGATTCAAACAAACAGGACACTGCAAGCCGCGTGAAACCGTGTGTTCAAGTGTCGCCATATTTATTGCTAATCTTTTATATGAGTCAGAGTTTGGAATTGATTAGCCATAGATATCGCTAGAAATGAACAATGTGTGCACATACATATTGTATATCAATCATATTATTTAAAATTTAAGAAACAAATAAATGAGAAAAATGTTAATACATGTAGTTGAGTGACTTGTGACTTAAGTAGTACATAAAGAGGCAGACCATGTAAGAATCCAAACGAGCGCTTGTTCGGTTCCCCTCGCTAAAGGCTGCAATGTCTCATGATCCACGATCCGCCCTAAAAGAAAAGAAAAAGATAACACATTTTAAGAATGGGATTTTTTTCTAGAATAAAGCGTGCTAAAAGAGTAGGAATTTCGAGGAAATGAAACAAAAACGGACCCAAAGTTTCGGAATAGGACATGCATACCGTGTCTATTGCTTTTGCCGTACTGCCCGCAGAATTGGACTGTGGAGACATGCAAGAAAACACTGAATTTCATTATATCTCTTACCTAACATTCGCATGTGATACTGGAATTTTGATTTGATTTGATTTGATTTATATTCTTCTGCATTCCATTTAAATATAAACCATTTTCTGTAACACAACAAACATAAAATACAACATAACAAATCCTGACAATGAATATTAAATATATAGGAAAAATTATTAGTATAGAAAAAAAGAAGATAATTGTCAAACATTATTTTCGATTTTCGGAAGAAAGACTGCCATTGCAAGCAATTTTTTTGAAAATATGACAGCCCCAAACAAATCCTATGAAATAGATGAACACAAGTCTTGTGACATGCCATTTACAGTTGGACGTTGCAACGAGGATTAGGTATGATGCCTTATCAAAGGGCCCTATTGAATCCATTTGTTTCCGAACCCGAGTCCTCTAAGGTACGAGACTCAGCTCTACCACTGAGCCATCTCGAATCTTTATGTAACACGTATACACTTGGTCCCTCAAATTACAGTGCCTTTTGTATTTAAATTGATACCTCTCAATTAACATCATGATAATTGTCTATGTTTATCTCCTCACTCATATGTATTTTAATAGTTTATCTGCCGATTATTGTTCTAATGGCATTCAAGGGTAATGTGGACTTTGCAATTACAATACAAGAAAAACTGTTAGTTGGCATGATCTTGTAATCTCTAAATGCCTACTGAATATATATCGTTATTACTCTTTTTACTCCGATGACACTTTATTAGGAGATAACGTACGAGTTAAAATAGAACAGCATCTACATTTGACTTACTCAGATTTCACCTTGTATGATATTAACAAGTATCTTTCATTGCTACAGATCAAGTATTTTAAGTTGTTTGCCTAAATCCCTTTGTTTACTCTGGTGTTTTTTATGTGCCATTCATAATTCCCCACAACTTATATTTATTAAATCCTAATATTTTTGTATTATTATTCGACAAAAACGTATCGGTTCACCTCATTTTTGAACGGTTATAACAGCGGTTCACAGTATTCTATGAAATATAACATGTTTATAGAAATTACCTTACTTCTTAATTTCAAATTTTTATGATTTTCAACTTAATGTTATCCTGATGTTTTTTTCCCTCAGGACCACATGGGAAATCAACTTTTGTGAAATGGGCTACGTATGATTTAAGCACTTTACTTCAAATTAAAAATACCTTGAATCGAACTGAATCGGATTAAGTTTTCTTCAATCACGATAATACCCATATCAGCCTATAAAGACTGCTTTTTAGCAAGTTCGTGTTACAAACAGATAATTAGAGATACCAAATTGAAAAGAAATATATAAGAAAAACAACTTAACGATGATATATATATATAGAACTATTAAAGTGAAGAAAGAAAGCTAATAAACACACATTAATTACAAACATGAACATATATAATACCAGAAGTGTCATATAAATGAAATTAATAAACAAATATGTAAAACAGGAGAGTATTGAGGTGGGAAGGGGAAAGAGGAGAGATTGGGAAAGAGAGAAAGAAGAGAAGAAAAAAGAGTGAGATAGACAGTGGGTGAGAGAGGGAGAGAGAGAGAGAGACATGAGGATGAGGGGAGAGGGGAAGAGTGACTGACTAATAAAATGCATCTACCTCTAGTTTAAATTGCCGGAGATATGACAAAAGACAAATTCTTTCAGGCAATGCGTTAACACTTGAATTTAACTTTTTCTCTCTCTCTCTCTCCCTCTCTCACCCATTCGTTTGAAGGTGGTATTTTTTTTCTTCTAAGGTAAGCTTTTGATCAGAATTTCTGAGCCCGTATTTGTATTCTTTTAAGAAAAATGCTTTCGCATAATGACTTAGAAAGCAATTTGTTAACTAAATCAAAGATTAGTGCAAAGGCTTGTGTTTTCCAATTTATTTCAACACGGTCAACGTTCAGGCTTGAATAGAGCAGATATTGTGTCAAAACTGCCATCAGCCGACAGAACTACTTTTAATGAATTATAGATATTTGCTTTACTAGTGTGACTAGATCTTGCCAATTGATTTTCTCGTTTAATATAACTCCCAGATACCTAATTGTCTTTACAGTTTTTAGAGGGATTTCGTTTACCTGGATATTGATATTATCAAAGGATCTTCGTTTACGTTTTGATGTAAGAATTATTAATTCAATAACATTTATTTGCTATAAGCCATGTCGATATTAAGTGTAAATCCTCGTTCAAATGATTTTGTAAATCTTGTCGGTCTTTAGAAGCATAGTACAGACATGTACCATCTTCATATTTTTTTTGGTATAGAGATGTAGTACAGTGCCAATTTTGGTAGTTTTGTGGGATCATATCATTGATATTCAAATTGAATAGTATTCTGCCCTGTGGAATGCCACTGTTTACAGGAAAAGGGGTTGACTTTTCACTATCTACTCTTGTTAATTGCTATTTAATTTGCGAATAGTTTTCAAACTAAGCCAAGCTATGATTATCGAATCCATAACATTTAATTTTCTTCAGTAAAATTGTATGTAGTAACAAATAGAAGGCCTTTCTAAAATCCAGTGGTACAACTCTAACAGCCTAACCTTGGTTCAGACTATCGCGGATAATTTCAGTGATGGTTATTAGAGCAGAATCGGTAGAATATTTGCCTGAAAGCCAAAATGAGCATTACTCAAAATATAGTTTCTTGAAACGTAATTATTCATTTTTTTAAACACAAAATTTTCCGTGATATTGGTCAAAAATATGATGGGTCTGTCATGTTTCCTTCTTTAAATGAATGTCTTAGTATTTTATATGTCTATCTTTTTATTATGTTCACACAATGTCCACACAAGTTCGATTTCAATCACTAAAACGTTTGAAATATTTCCGATCACGAATTTTATATTATCATAATTCATCAGCCACCTTTCAAACGGAAATATATCGAGTAGAGAATTGTGTTTTTAATCTTATACTTCTTAGTGGTGATGTGGAAACCAATCCCGGTCCAAACTATAAATTTCCATGTAGAACATGTGAAAAACCAGTTAAGAATAATCAAAACGGTCTTCTGTGTTCCATATGTCAAAAATGGCATCATACCAAATGCCAAGATATAAGTATACACGAGTATACTAGATTATACCAAAACCCAAATGAAAAATGGACTTGTTTAACATGTTCTTTACCCTCTTTTTGCGACTCGCTATTCACAAACTCCATTGCAAATGTTGCACGTACTCGACGTATAAGTGAATCTGAATTAAGTACCCCAACCAATGTCGATAACACAACACTTTATGAATGCTTTAATGATAAATTCGAGGCAAAAGGCCTGCATTTCGTCCATTTAAATGTTAGATCCATTTTGTATAAAATTTCTGAACTTCGATTACTTTTTTCTAAGAATAACATTTCCATTATCGCAATTTCTGAAACGTGGTTAAACTCGTCTGTAAATGATGAAGAAGTCTGTATAGATGGATATTGCATTTTACGACGAGACAGAACATCTGGGCAAGGAGGTGGTGTTTGCCTCTTTATTAGAAACGATATTGCCTTCAATTTAAGAGCCGATCTCATGTTAGAAAACGTTGAATCATTGTGGGTCGATGTCCTTTTACCACGAACCAAACCAATTACATTTGGCGTCTACTACAGACCCCCTAAAGATCATACTTTTATTGAAAGACTCTCCGAAACTTTTGATAAATTAACAAAAGACGATGAGGTCATAGTTTTAGGAGACATAAATATTTGCCTTTTGCGAAAGTCTCCATTATCCAGAAAATATGAAAATATATTGAATTTAAATGGTTTGAACCAACTTATAAATCTGCCCACTCGTACATCACAGACGACTTCCTCATTAATATATCACGTATTATATAGTAAAGAAGAGCATATATGTCAAAGTGTATTGACCTTGGCATAAGTGATCATTCACTAACTTATTGCTCAAGGAAGCTTATTAGGCCCGTGTTTGGGCACCACAAAACTATATCCATTAGAAGAATGAAAAGTTATAATGTAGATGATTTCAATTTAAATTTATCTCTAGTCGATTGGTCTAAAATAACAGAATGTAACGAAGTAAATATGGCATGGGCAAATTTTAAAACTATTTTTTTATCAATAGTTAATATGAGTGCACCTCTTAAACAAGTAAGAATCAAGCAAAGAACAGAAAAATGGATGAACAATGAAATTATTGCGATAATTAAAGAGAGAAATGTAGCTTACAAAAATATGAAAAGGGATATTAGTAATTTGGATCTCGCAAGAAAATACAAAGCATTAAGGAATCTAGTACAAAGAAAGGTTAAAAGAGCTAAAGTCGAATATTTTCAAGATCAAATTGAAGAAAACAAACATGACTCCAGGAAGTTATGGAAAAATTTGAAGGTTTTAGGTCTAAAAGGCAAAGGGAAAAGTGCTCAAGAGACAGTTATTAATGTCCAGGGAGAATTATGTCATGATAAATCAAGAATAGCAAATGAGTTCAATAATTATTTTACAACTGTGGCTGACAAGTTAGCGTGTAAATTACCAGTAAACACGAACAAATTCCATGCCGACAGTGAAAGATTTCAAAAGTTTTATGACGAGAAAGACATCTCAAAAGATAGTTTTCACTTTTCTCCAGTTATAGAAAAGTTTGTTTTAGATGAGTTAAACAAGTTGAAAGTATCGAAAAGTACTGGACTAGATATGATACCAGCCAGATTTTTAAAAGATGGGGCGAGAAATTTGTATGAACCTTTGAATTATATAATCAATTTATCTCTTATGTCTTCTACCTTTCCTGACGACATGAAAATTGCAAAAGTAACACCGCTACATAAAAAGAAAGACAAAACTGACGTTGGTAATTATAGGCCTATCAGTGTTTTAAGCGTAGTTTCAAAAGTTTTGGAAAAATCGGTTCATGCTCAAATAGAGAAATATTTTCAAGAAAAAAAGTTAATATATGAATTTCAGTCCGGCTTTCGTAACGGATATTCCACTGAAACATGTTTAATACATTTATCGGATTTTGTTAGGAATGAAGTTTCTCAAGGGCGCTTTGTTGGAATGGTTCTTCTGGACTTACAAAAAGCCTTTGATACTGTAAATCATAACATACTGTTAAAGAAATTGGAAGTGATGGGTTTGGATTCGGCATGTGTTAAATGGTTTAGATCATATTTAACTAATCGTCATCAAGTGGTAACTATGCAGAAGGTAATATCTGATTCCCTGCCTATTAAATGCGGGGTTCCACAAGGGAGCATTTTAGGCCCCATTCTCTTTATGTGTTATATTAATGATATGTGTACTTGTGTTAATGATTCTAAATTACTTTTATATGCTGACGATAGTGTGTTACTATATTCAGATACAAATCCTAAGTCAATTGAAGAAAAACTAAGTGCAGAGTTGGCAAAATGCATCGAATGGATGACAGACAACAAGCTTAGTTTACATGTTGGAAAAACAGAAAGTATTTTATTTTGTTCGAAGGGAAAGTTTAAATATACACGTGACTTCAAGGTTACCTATAATAATCAAGTGATTGAGAGAAAAGATTCAGTAAAATATTTAGGAATAAATTTAACTAGTGATCTGTCATGGACAGGTTTGGTAGATTCAATTGCCAAAAAGGCTAATTCTCGCTTAAAATTTGTGTATAGATACCAAACTTGTATGAACATGAAGTCGAGACGTATTTTGTGTTTTGCTTTGATACAATGTTTATTTGATTATGCTAATGCTGCTTGGTACAGTAGTCTGGGCAAGATGGATAAGAAAAAGTTAAGAATAATTCAGAATAAGATGGTAAGATTTATTAATTGCTTAGGCCCAAGAACACACGTCGGGAAAAATGAACTTGAAGAAGCAGGTATACTCCATGTAGGTCAAAGGTCTAAACAACTCGTGTTACACCATGTCCATAAAATATACTACTCAGATGTAGATCATTATATTACTAATAATTTTACTCGTGTCTCAAATATCCATGGATACGATACAAGAAATAGTCATTTTAATTTTGTTTTACCCAAGCGAAAAGGACAAATTGGAAACTCTTTTTATTTTAATGGTATCCAATTTTGGAATTCTCTCCCAAAACATGTCAAAATAGTTAAGAATTTTTTACACTTTAAAAGTGTATTAAAACAATACCTAAAGCATGAATCCCTTCAAGAACAGTAATATTAGTTATCTTAAATCACAGTTCATTATGTGTAGCGCATGTTTTTAAGTTTAATCTTGCATAATATACCGTAGATCATTGTTTGCTATAAGTTCTAGAAATGTTTGTTGTTGTTTATGTTATATTATTTATTCGTAATATTCGTAGTAGTTATTAGTTGTGATATTTTATTCTCATGCCGTACTGTACACGTACTTTATAGGACCCCGTTGGAAATAAGCCTTTTCCGGCTTTCATGGGTTATCCTGTCAATGTATCTTCTCGTTCCATTTTGCTTTATGTATGCATTCCACGACATTGTATTGTGCCACGACATATTGGACATATTAATGTGTTTTCCTCGTTTTTTGATGAACATGCTAGAATATCACTAAGACATTTTTTACAGAACGTATGTGTGCATGACAACTGTTTAGGATCACTAAGAAGGTCTAAACAAATAGGACATTGCAGGTTACGAGAAACTGTGTGTTCAAATGACGCCATTACATTAACACAATCTCGAGATACTGCATTGTTTAAAACATTAGTGCCAACATAGAACAACTTTACTAATTAAACAGGTAATTAAACACCCTTTCGACAATCTGTAATGGTATGATATTTCGACAACTCACACTGGGTCTGTCCTTAACAGTTCAGAGCTGTGTGCATAAATTTATTCGTAGTATCGGCCTGAGCACTACAAATCAGATAACCAATCGATTGGAATCGAATACTTCAAGAAGATGTTAACCCTAGATGATGTTAGTTAATGTGTCTCAACCCTGCTAGGTGATTGTGTGTGCCCTTACGAGCTGAAGTGAAACAGAAAATAAGTATATTATTGTAGGCTATAAAACATTTATATCACTGTATATTTCTTCAAATACTTGTATGTTAGATATTTTCGTTGAATTAATATTAATGTTTAAGTTATAGTTTTTTCACATATTTTAGGATAGAGATGGGGAATGAGAGAAGGAACTAAATGAATGAAGCATGTTGGTATGAAAACATAATAAAATAAATACACCCCGCTTCTATCCTTAAAAGAGATTCGGACATAATTTGTTGTCATTTTAGTCAAAAATTCTTATTTGTGGGGATCCATGTTAGGGTTCACTTCAATCGAAGTGGAATCCATGCTCAAAATGAGGGAATCTTCTCCCCTCCCCCCCCCCCCAAAAAAGTGATTCAACCACTACGTTAGGGCGGAGAAATTGAACCCTATTATACCGACTAAACAGGTGAATTTTAACTCATGTTAGAGCACTAGATTTTATCAGGCATATCCATGGATGTAAAACTCACTTCAATTCTGCGAGTACTCGTTAATGGGGAAGTCTGGAAACAGATCTAGGTGATCCAGCACCCACGAATTCTCTCTCAGTTGCGTCAATAACTATGTCAGATCTGTAAGGTAAATGATTAGCATATTAAAGAACACAATATGAAATTTATGTTCGAGGCATAGGAATAACATAGACTTTTTATATAGCGATTTAACTCTTGATTCAAGGAACTGTAATTAGAATTCTTCTTCTTCTTCTCATTCTCCTCCTCCTCCTCCTCCTCCTCCTTCCCGTTCTTTTTATTCTGATATCTCTATTTCTTCTTTCTCTTCCTCATATCTTTCTTCTTTTTCTTCTTCTTCTTTCATTTCTCTTCCTTTTAAGAGTAATTCAGTTGTTATTTAGAAAAAAAAATAGAAATATCATTTTGGTGATAGTGACCTAAATGTTCAAATGTTTGTATCGTGAAGTGCCACAAATAATTTTTTATGCAGGATCATATTAATTAAAATGTGGTATGGAGGTTTCTCGGGGAGGGGTGAAGAGGAGGGGCAAAACGCCCATTGTTTTGGTGTTGCTGCTTCTAGCTAATGTTTGGCACTGTGTGGACTGAGAATTCCGATATCGTGCTTGTAGACCTATTTTTTTGGGGTCAAGAACCAATTAAAGCAATTTTGGGCAAACTGTTAGATTTTGCATCCAAAATCTTTGAATCCAAAAATTGCCTCACCCTAATCGAATGATCATTACAACAACAAAAAAGTGAGAAAAAAGAAAGGAAGAGAAGGAAGGAGGAGGCGAAAAATGATGACGAGGATGAATTTCACATCACACCCCCTCCCCCATATTCAGCAGTGAATACACTTGGAACTTTTTTACAAGAAAGCTCTATGGGAAAACCTACCTATACTTTGCAACCGATTTACCAGAATCAAAGAATTATGATAAGAATATAATTTACGCATGGATTCGTGTTAAAGATCTCAAATATCACTTTGTTTCATAATAATTATATGAACCCTTAATGACTTTATTTATTTGAACCTTTAACTCATACAACATATCCACCATAAAGTGAAGCCTGAGAACATCCCCTCAGCCGTTTAACCCTAAAAAGGCCGGGCTATTTGAGGTCTAAGTACGACCGCGGGGGGGGGGGGGCATTATGTCCCCCCCTCCCCAGATCTCGGCCGTGAAACGGCCGATCGCCGAGAAAATTTGCACGCATGTCAAGTGAAGTGTATAGTATACTATGATATTTTCAATTTTTTGAAAAATGTACTCGTTTGCATAGTTATGGTAATTTATGCAAATAAGGTCATAGAAATCACATTTTTACCCATAATTTATATAATATTTATATTTAAGCATTCTTTTTCACTACATATGTTCAATAGACCATTTGGAATAATAATACGACAAAAAATGTGGAAGAGCCAGCTTATTTCTTATGTTATCTCTTGTTTTGATAATTTCTTACGTATTTCATTGATTTTTTAACTTATGTATTTTATTGTTTTTGATATTTTATTTTATTTCTAACTACAATACATCTATTTTGACTCCCAAAACAACCACATGAACGTTAAACAAGACCCAATAACCAATGTTTGATCTAATTTTAAGAAAAATGACATTTCCATATGTTTTGTACACAAATCTCGAAAATGAGCGATTTTCGGGCTGACATGCGAAGACAAAAGGCCAAGTGACCTTGTAACTGTAGGTCCGATTTAAAAAAAATCTGTTAAAAGATGCGCAAGACTCGAAAGAAAAACAATCAGAAAATCGTGGAGGGGGGGGGGGGCCTATAAATAAATGGCTCCCCGGCCTTATTAGGGTTAAGACATGCAAGATTGAAAATTAGGTCTGATCATGCCACAGGGCTAATCCCCATTGAGCCAAGCCCCAAATCCCCGTGTGCCAAGTCTATGAATAGCGCGTGCAAAACAAACAGCACACTACAATCAGCATTAACAGTTACTGCTATTACGAATGTGTGCAAGCACGCACATTGGCAGCATTGCAATGGTTTGCTCGTCTTTACAAAGCACTATAACGGTAGCGTGCATGCAGCCTTGTGGCAGGCTATGAGTTAGTTAAACTTGCAATGGATCTAATGTTGATATGATACCTTTAAAGAAACGTCGATTATTTTAATTATAAATTACTTATATATTTTCCAAAGTTTTGCTCGCTCGCCTCACTATATCAGCTTCAGTATGTTTTCCTGCCCTCCGAAATCATAGACTAGAAATGTCCCATATTTCAGATTCAAAATTTGGTTACCCTGTAAAGTGTCTAACTGCAGGTACAGAATAATTTCCGAAAGCTAACATAAATCGCTGTTGATATAAAATTTTTGTTCAATATGTATAGGTCTAGTATGAGTTAAACTTTCTGTGAGAATACATTTGCTATCATTACCAGAACTGAAGATTACCTTTAAATGGCTGTCAGAACTAAACAAAATGGACAATAAGTATTTGTTGGAATATAATTTTGGTATTTTTAGTGTCAGTTATCACTGATGCGGGATATGCCCATAACCACCCCCCTACAACATGTCAGTAGTTCTCCATCAGATGTAGTATGGATTTTTCTTAGTTCAAGCCTATAGTATATGTCTTTTGAACAAAATTCACTTGAAATCTTAAAATATAATAATTTAGGTCATTTCTACTTACCAAATGGACAAGTGACACTATGGTTGCAAACATGAAAGTCCCCTCTTTTACATTAAAAAATAATTCAAACATTCGAACAGCTGTGTTTATGTCTCAAATTTTGGTATTCGATGAAGAAGCCTATAAGTTGTACATTCACGTTATACATTCAGTAGTTGCCAATTTCCAAAATATGTTGAAGCTCAGTTTTTGCAAGGACAGTGCAACTGTACGTACAGCGTACATGTAACAAACATACATTGAGTAAAATGAAAAGCACCTATTATAACTGAGCTGGTTTTCCCCGTCAAGCAGGGGCGTCGCTAGACCTTTTTCAGTGGGGGGTGTAGAGGCCAACGATTACCGACAAAACTAGCCAACAATTACCGACAAAATTTAATGTCCAATATCTACAAATTTAACCCTATAAACCCGGGGCCGAAGGCTAAATTATTTTTCCTATGTACTATTTATAGTACTTGCGTATGCGCAAATGGTCATTTTCCTCGACGACATAAATATATTAATTATTTCGTCAACTTAGTCAGCATCATAGCTATATTTTAATGCAGGCGCAGAGCTAGGATCTTATTTTAGGGAGGGTCGGAAGAGAGCAAGCGAATCACTTAAAGAGCGCGCGAAACGCGCTCATTAGGGGGGGGGGTGATAGGCCTCCCGCGCGAAGCGCGGAAACTTAAACGTTATCTTAAATTATTAGGAAAAGAAGACGAATTATTGTACCATTCTCGACTGTTAATCCTTGTCTGAATGAAGTCCCCCTCCCCCTCCCGCGCGAAGCGCGAAAGCTTTTTGACGTTTCATTAAATTATAAGAAAAGCAGACAATTCGGTGTACTGTTCTCGACTCTTACTCCTTATCTGAATTCATTTTTCCCTCCCGCGCGAAGCGCGGAAGCTTTGACGTTTCATTAAATTATGAGAAAAAAGAAGACGATTCGGTGTACTTTTCTCGACTCTTAATCCTTATCTGAATTCAGTTCTCCCCCTCCCGCGCAAAGAGCGGAAGTTTTGGCGTTTCATTAAATTATTAGAGAAAGTAGACGATTCGTTGAACCGTGCTCCACTCTTAATCC